>OX155964.1:31118589-31351407 GCA_944548615.1 Micropterix aruncella | reverse complement strand
AAAAAAAAAAAAAAATTTTTTACAAAATATTACAAATTTATCGAGAAAAGAACAACAATATCGTAAATTTAGGAGCCGGTAAGCGGGGTAGAGGACGGCTCCAGAACAATGAACGTGAAGGCGCGCTGTCCGTGGGCAGGTCTCGGAGCAGCCACGGGGGGGGAGGAATCCCTGGATCCTGCAAAGAACGAAACGCCCCTCGGGGCGGTAAAGAGACGGACACAAAGACGGGCACTTCGGGCTGGAAGTAGCCGCCGGCCGCGTGGCCGACTAACATCTTGCGGTGTCAACTACAACGGGCGAGCCCGTCACCACAGGACGTTTTAACGATTAGTCGTTCTATCGCCCTGCAGTGAACGTAGAGACTTTGGACAGTACATTCTACGTCCAGCTACGTCAACAACCCGTGAGAGTCCAACGCCCTTACCGCGAGTTAGCCAGGAGTAAACCCGGCGGGCTCGAGATACTCGCGCCCTCACTTCCAATTGTGACCAGATTTCTCCGGTCTCTCGATTGGTACCGAGTTCGAGGTCGCTTGCGCGGTCCTCTCCCTTATGAAGCGGTGAAACGGAGAGCACAACCGATTGGAGCAAACCCCGCACGGTGCGCAGACCGTACAATCTTCGCGGACCAAGGCGTCCTTTGCCCGCCTCTTACCCGGATCGGATGGCCAATGGTCAATTCCAGAGCAGTCGCCATAAGGTACGCAACCACCCCCGCTCTATAGGAAACAGTACAGTTCCCCAGACTCCCCCGACTGTTAGTCGGAGAGCACAACCGATTGGAGCAAACCCCGCACGGTGCGCAGACCGTCCCAGGGGCGCCAGAGGTTTGATTCCCAGGGGAGACTGGTTGACCCAGTGTCCTACCCAGGACTCGCACCCCCATGCGAGGAGGCCGTCGGATGGGTGTTGACCCCGTGAGTGTGACCGACCCTGGACACATGGGTCATCGTGGCCAACTCATCATGGGCCCGTTAGCCCCCACTGGCCGACTAACAGTCGGGGGGTCTGGGAACTGTATTGTTTCCTATAGAGCGGGGGGTGGTTGCCTACCTTTAGGCGACTGCTCTTGAAATGACCATTGGCCATCCGATCCCGGTTCAGAGTCGGGCAAAGGACGCCTTGGTCCGCGATAGATTCGGTGTACACCGTTTCACCGCTTCGCAAGGGAGAGGATCGCGCAAGCGACCTCGAACTCGGAACCAATCGAGAGACCGGAGAAATCTGGTCAAAATTGGAAGCAAGGGCGCGAGTGTCGGCCCGCCAGGGTAACATTACTGGCTATCTCGCGGTAAAGGCATTGGTCTCTTGCGGGTTGTGGCGTAGCTAGACATCGGATTTGTAATGTCCAAAGTCTTCTACGCTCACTGCACGGTCGATAGAACGATGAATCGTTTAAAACGTCCTGCGGTGACGGGTTCGCCCGTTGTGGTTTGACATCTCAATATGTCTGTAAGGCTGTGTGTGTGAGTCTGTGTGTGTGTGTATTTCTCCACTATAGCGCCTAAACGCTTCATCCGATTGAGTTGAAATTTGGTCATAGCAAAAGTTGAAAAGATTGTGGTTGAAATCGGTTCACCAGAGGGAGCGCTAGTCATAATTCAATCTCGAAATATTGCAGTTAGTTACTTGAAATTAGGTACACAGATGCCTTGTTGGAACGAAATCACGATGTGATTTTTTTGTTGGAATATCTCATTAACAAGCGAAGAAAACAATATTTAAAAACCGCCATGTTTATGAAAATCCTACTACTATTATAAACGCGAAAGTTTGTAAGAATCTCTTTCACGCAAAAACTACTGAATGGATTTTGATTAAATTTCACAATAATATAGCTAACACATCAGAATAACACATAGGCTATAATTTATAAAGATATATAGTTTTCTATCGTCATTATCACAATTTTCCATCACCACGCGGGTGAAACCGCGGGGCGCAGCTAGTACTTTATAATTTGGTAAAAATACCATTTTAGTATCACGGAAAAAGCAACAATAATAATATAGAATTGGCGCGCGGGAGGAGGTTGGGCTGGCGTGCGGCGCAAGGGGGGGGGGGGGGGTAGTGGTACTCGTTTACTAGTCGGGGAGTCTTGGGGTGCCATAACCGATTTTTTTTTTGTTCTCTGTAGGAAGTCGTCCTTATGTTTACATTTATGTAGTGAAATGAGAAATCTTTTAATTGCACGATAATAACATTTAGCTTACATAAAATGGCGGACGTATTGCTTGTTAAAAAATATCTTCAGTCCGGTCCTAGGACAAGTGGGCGCGGCCAACTGGGCGCGGCCGACTGGGCGCTGCTAACTGGGAGCAGGGACAACTGGGCGCGATGTAAGTGGGCGCAAGACAGGTGGGGCGCCAAAATTATATTATGCAATATATTTACATATTTTTTTATTGTGACCGACGAAAAATATTTTTATTGCTACATTATATAAAATTAACTAATGGTGAAATATTAACTTCGTAGTTATACTGCGATACACCTGTTTCAGAGCTAGCGTTTACATGGAATTTACATAATAAATACTTAATAAATTTAGTGCAAAATATCATAAAATGCACAGCTTTATATTTATGGTAACGTATATATTTCTATTATCATTACTAGCATTTCAAATACTGTCCTAATATATAAATGAAAGTATTCTATGTACTATGAAAGCTTTTAAATACATTTACTCAAATAATTTACAAGACTGGAAATAGGGCTCTGTTGATATAAAATTGATATTTTTATTTTTAAATTTATTTTACAGCCAACCTACACGTAAGTTTAAAGACGCTCTGAAACGAGTGTATTACAGTATAGCTACGAAGGTAATGTTTCACCATTAGTCATTTTTTAAATAATGTAGTAATAAAAATATTTCTCGTCAGTCACAATAAATAAATATATAAATATATTGCATAATATAATTTTGGCGCCCACCTGTCCCGCGCCCAATTGCCTCGCGCCCACTTGTCCCTGCGCCCAGTTTGCCTAGCGCCCAGTCGGCGGAGCCCAGTTAGCAGCGCCCAGTCGGCCGCGCCCAGTTGGCCGCGCCCACTTGTCCCATCCCCCTTCCAGTCGACCGTCACGTTGATGTGATAAGAAGTGTGTGCCGAAATTAGAGTACTATAAAATGCGATAACATTTAAAATGCAAGTTTTGAATTAAACGGAAAGTTGTGATTTTTTACGTAACTAAAGCAGGAGAAAAAAATATTCGAATATGACATAAATACATATATATGTACATACATATAATAATATTTAAATATACAACCTGCTAAAATAAGGTAAGGAATGGGAAGGGATAAGGAAAGGTTAGAATTTGTGGTTCATATTTTTTTTATGTAATGAGTAGTGCTTTTATTAACACGCTTTTATTAGGTCGACCTGTATGTAACTATGTAATGGAATCTAAGGTAACTAATTTAACCATCTTACAAGGATCGTAGCGTCATGAAAATTGGCAGCTGTATGTAGTTCTGATGACAATACAATAATATGGAACTGTCGAACTGATCTGATGATGGAGTCGGAAGATATGATCTGGAACTTCATTATGGAACATCGTATCATAGCTGTGTTTGGACTTGTTAGAAAAGTCTTTGAATGAACTTTGACCACGATTAGGTTTCAAGGTCTGATGATGTGGTTTTTACGTGCATTTATAAAAGCGTGTTTTTAGTGTTTTTTTTTTAATTATCAATTTATATGATTATATGGCTTGCGCTTGTGCGATTTTATATACAAGAGGAGTTCCATAGCCGAGCTGAATGTTTGGAGAAGGAGTAGGACAGAAATGTTGTTTTGTGATTCGGGAAGTATTATTCTGATTTAAACGATCTCCTAAATCATGACTTCCTAACCCGGTAAAAGCCTCGACGACTTGGGAAAAAGGTGTAAGATTCTGTAGGACATTGTATAGCAGTGAAAGGATGTGCAAATTTATCCGGTCACATTATCTGAAGTCATTGCAATTTCGCTCGGTACTCATAAACATGGTCTTAATTCAGCAGATTGAATATTATACATCTTATGCAAACTTTCTGTAGACACTTTTATGTAATTTTATTTAATATGACTATGTGCTCTTCATATGTAAATAAATATATTTATTTATTTACAATTTTTTTTAAATGTTAAAAAATATTCAATTATGCTAAACATCGAAATTTAAAACAAATAGTGTGATTTCATATAAATATAATCTTTAATAAAATTACTCACCTCCTCATAAAGTATAAGATCATGGTAAGCCAAAAAAATTGCCACTTCTGTGATAACGTTATATTTTGAAATGTCTGCATTCGACTGTACCTTACAGTACAATATTTTGCTTCCATCTAGAGTGGTTCCAGGCAACAAATAAGAAATTCTGAAAAAATATTTTAAATAAATTATGAGGGTCTGATATATACTTCCACCAACGTAATTAGTTACAGCATTTTTTAAACTCTCAACTACAGGACTGTTGCTATTCGTCCAGGTACACCGGCACATGTCACCGGTTTAGAAATTCTGCCCTGGTCGTCCCGGTTGGTCCATCAAATGTCTTAGGCAAAATGAATGAGTTTTGAAATAATGTATTTTTCAAAAATCGTGTTCGGCTAGCGTTTCGGCGGACAGCGGCAGTGCGAAGTGAGCTTACAATGGCCAACGCCAGAGTGCACTTCGGACGCCTATAATTTACTGTCATGTGCGACCGCCCGCTCATCCTTATAAGCAACAGTCACCAGTCAGTCATCGGCGAGTACGTACTTACTTTAGATTAAGATAATGTTTTGAGTTTAGTGTTGTGAGTTACAGTGCATGATTCCCACTCGCGCAAAGATATCATCGCATGAAGGTCTACAAGGTTTCACGATGCCAAAACATAAGTGTCGCCAGAACAAGGTGGTTTTATTTGTTGCCGGCGATCGAAACTGTGGGAACCCTTGAAAGATATCTTCCTTGCAAGGAATAAACCACCAAAAGTGATAATCGATTTCTTACAAAACCCAATATCGCAAGTTTGCCTCTTGTTTCTACAAAACCAATCGTTTATATTTAAGAAACAAATATAGAGAATCCGAAAATCCAATGTAACCATTATAGAAGTATGAGGCCACATAAATAGACTTGAAAAGACTGTGACGAAAGGAAAAGAAGCCAAGTTTTTGGGAACCCAAACTAAAATTGAATATGACAGGATGAAGACAGATCCTCGTTATCGAAATTGTATAAAATTATGTTATGAAAAAATTGATAATTATTGCAACACAGGTGTTGAATCTTTGGAGCAATGGTGTCACCCTCTCACAATTTTTTTAATTTTTTTAAAACATATGAATTTATTGGCCTTTTTAAATTTGTGTGACCAAAATAGAATAGGATACCGTGGCCGTTTGAAACAGCTGTTAATTTCAAGCATATTCGTTCATTTGGTCAGTGCTGATCATCGTGAATAATACTCATTTTAGCCCGTTGAGTATGAGTAAACAAATCTGGTCGCGAAACAATTATCCGTTGAGTACGAGTCGACCAAATCTGGTCGCGCGTTTTTTTCACTTCTTTGACGTTCTCATATTTATTCATAATTATCTAATTGTTTTACAAAATGATATTTCAATATTCTATATTCGAAATTTCAATGCAATCATTGTGCAGTTGTTCTTTTTATGATTGGTGTAGTAGTTTCGTAGTTATAGTACTTTAAGTCGATGTCGCCGAAAATCCTGCAAAAGAGACAGATGCATCCATGGAAATACCCATTTACTCTAAGGGTTTAGTACAATTTACTTTTCTTGGATGAATCTCACAACCTCTCCACAATGGCAGAATGTAGACAGTACGATAATTTATCTACAAGAGAAATGCATAGCTGTTGCATATGGTTCCTTTGAAGAATATCGGGCCTCAAGTATGGTCGTGATATTCGCACTAATTGAACGCGAATACCTCTATTATCGCTGCTTTTCGCAGCAACCCCGGTAGACACGTTGGACTGTATTTCGATAGTTTTTATTTCTTACCGGGGTTCCGTTTCATAGGTGACAACACCAAAGCCGCTGCTCGACTGCCGACGAATCTAAGGTTTTAGCACTAATAGTCCGGTTGGTTCGAAAGAGTGAAGGTCAATTTCAGTATGACGACGTTTATTTCCTTAAAATTGCAACCGCTTATTAAATACACTATTATGTTACTTTAAAAAGATTCTTTAACACTATAATCCGCCCGAAACTTAAACACTATTAGAACGGGGGAATCCTCGCCGCCAAGGGAGCGAGCGGTGTGAGTGTAACACTTTTAACCACTGTCAAATATTTTCAAATAATGTTTTACGAAGGGTCAGCTTTTCAAGGCTCAGCCAACCATAACATACTAAAAAACCCTCAACGGAATTCGGTCTCCCACGGTCAGAAGGCGATGGCGATTTATGACGAGCATTATCGAAGGTTTATTATCTTATTGACAAAGAAACGACAAGTGTTCGCGATTTTTTATAGAATTCTTGTCCCCTAAACTTACGTCTAAAAGTATAATTTATAGCTAACAGAATGTCCGTTTCGGAGAGTTTCAGAAACGAGTCGTTTTCAAAGGCGAACCAATTCTCTGAACTCTTCCACGAGACCTTCAACGTCGCTTATAATATTATCCAAAGTATTTCATAGAAAAGCGAAAGAAAACGAAGTGTATACTAAAAATTACATGCATGATAAATGGTTAAATATATTTCATGAAACCGTAGTGTCGGAGAGAAAAAACAATTTAATTGTGATGTGTATTGACACATTTATACGCCATCCCTGGTCATGATACGAATATTGAGATAATCTCGTCCGAAATACTTAACCAGTGGACCAAAGAACGCAAATGCTTTCACATTAAAACGGTGGAAAACATCATTTAATGCAAGTTTAATTTCAACATGACTTGTTCTGAATTTCATAGATATGTTATAAGGAAACCGGAGCTTCTGAAACTGATCAAGAAGACAGTTTTTTTAGGAACAGTTAAACATCTAAATGCAAGATATATTGAAAATAATATTGTTGGTGTTCAGTTGAAATCTGTCTGCGTCATTCTATTATTAGCTAAATAAACATAGAAAATAAAAACGTTGCTTCAATATTTTTATCTGTTTTTCCTATTAGATAGGTAGGTACCTACCAACCTTTACGAATAGCATTCTCACATAGCGTGGAGCACTCTGTACATTACTTTTGTGATATAATATGATAACATTATATTCTATTGTATATTATGGTGCTGCTGGATAAATATTCATTAAATAAATCGAGATTAAAGGCTTTTAAAAATAAGCTCAAAACGGTCATAGAGATCTAGAGGTATGCGTGTAGTTAAGAATATATTATGTAATAATATATGTATATGCTTACCCAATTATATGGTCGTTGAAGTACTTTTCGTTAAACAAGTGTCTATTTCCAAACAACTCAGTATGTAATGTTCTAAATGTGTAGTAAAAATCCAAGGTCTTTTTCGCATATTCCTCGTCATATTTACAACTCGCGAGAAATAGCAAAATATCCTCTTTTGAAATATTACAAAATTTAATTACGAATATTGATACTCGTATCAAAATCGGCAATTGTTACATAATAATAAACTCTTTATTTATAAGAAAATGCGAGCTCATTGCCTACTGGCAATATTCTAGGGCTAACATGTAATGATTAGAGAACATTGTTTGCGCATAGTTATTAACTCAATATTACTCGTAATACAAAGGCCTTGAAAAAACAAAAAAGATTAGGGTATTTAAATCTTTGTGGGCGCAGAATATGCCACATCAAATTAAACTTATATAAGAAAGCAAAGTCTTAAAAATAAGGAAATAAGGGAAATATTCCGATAGAACATTTATCTGTAAGATTTCAAATGTTCTCTGAGTCTGTTATTGAAACATCTTTTGCTAGGCCTGGTTCTCACATTTTTTAGCAAATCATTTCAAAGTCGGCGAAAGAGAATGACCAAAAGTTATTGCTGTGGCAGGGTATATATATCAGCAGGTTATTATCAGATCCAGAAGGCGACATTGCATCTGTCGGAAACATGATTTTGTAATATTACTAGAAGTAACCTTCAATAGCTGGTAAATGTGGTTCCTTTCTGACCCATTCGTGTATCTTCTGAACCGTTTCTTTGCATAATTTGGGATTTCTGTTATATTCTAATTCGGCTGGGTATCGTATTAGAGCCATATCTACAACAAAAGTCACACAGATACATTATTAAGACTATAACTATTAGCGATATTATCAATCTGCTGGCCGTAAAAAAGCAGAAATAACCACTTATTACTAATATTAATAACGACGATGATAGTGGAGTTATTTTGATATATATTATTAAATATAAAAAAACCGACACATACCTTTGTGACACCCGATTCTTATACTTTTTATAGAATATAATGATACCTGTGTATCCGCAGTTATATCCGATCGCCGAGTGAACGGTGCGTAATATTTTTGTTATGTTTGTTTTATTCCAGACTATTCTATAATTAATCCCGTTAAGGAAAGTGTATTTGTTGACATATTATCTTTGTGCACCGTTTCCATTTTATTTCATTTATTTATACAATTGTAAGGTATTTGTAGCTAACACAAGGTTAGTAAATTTTAAGTTAAACATAAACACACCACTAGACATAGCTTTTTTAGCAAACATGACAAATTCGGATTTACCGCATGAATTGGATTTACAGTATGAGGATAAAAATCTGTATCGATGTATGTGAATTTTGTATCTATTTATGTATTGTATTTATTTCGTCACGTATCGTAACAATGCATGGTGAATTTTATTACTTAAATTTATTAAAAAATATTTTATATTTGTTGATATAAAACGGTGGCGTTTTTTTTCTCCTTTTTTTCTTTTCGAAGTGTCGAAGCTTATTACTATTATTCATGTTTTTACACCATCTGCATCATGTGCATACAGGCCTGAGAAGCCTCGTTAGATGTGCATAGCGCAATTTGTTATGTAAGCTGTGTCAATCTTAAGCTGTTCTTTACAATTCTTTACATCGGTAACAATGTGACTACTTTTCTTTATACAAGTATTAAATAAATTACTCCTGCGGGTAGGTTGCAAACTGATTCTGATACTATGCAGATTATAACTGTGATGGGTCGAGATTGACATGAGCGAATTTTGGAATACTGCTTTGTAACACTAACTGTATATTATTTTGCGTAATATTCTCAGCGATGTTAAAACCAATGTAATGAGGAAAGTTCCACGTAGTAGAGAGTTTGAAACCGTCGTCCCTATTGAAGTTCAGGATCCATATTATGTATTTCAATAAAAAGTAAAATAGTTCTTTATTTATAAATAGGATAGAAAACGAATTTACGTTTCGGTGACGTTGCAGCCACCGTTGTCTAGGGTAGACTGAAGAGCTGACAATCCGTTGTTTTGCGGGTAGGCCGCATACCGCTGCCGCCGCTGCGTAGGTTATAACGGTGGTGGAGGGCCGGGCTCGGAGCACGGGAATTTTTGAAAATCCGTCTTGCACACAACACTCACTGTATCCTGTTTTACGTCTTTGCGTTCGGTGTTCGGCGGCGGGAACATTTTAAGAAGAGGGTTCCACGTAGAAGAGAGTTTGTAGCCGTCGTCTCTATTGAAGTTCGGGGTTCTTCTTATTTCAATGGCTTCCCGGATCATGCGAGGAAAGTAGAATTGTTCCTTGGATAGAACAATGGGATTTTGAAACTGTATCCAGTGGTTACTTCCGCCATCCGTTTTCTAAATTCGTTTCTATCCTATTTATAATGTCAAACAACCGCGATAGTCTTCGATTTTATATTAGTTCTTTATGTAATAATAGGATTTTAAAATGCACCCAGTGGTTCGTTCCGCTATCCAATATGTATTTGCAGATCACCGATTTTTCTAGCTGATCGTTCACCCTTCACCGATCAGTCGAGTCGCTATGGGACAATTTGTTTGTCCAGCATAAGCCAACCCACAGCTGCACTAAAGTTATACACACGAGGAGTTTCAGTGGTATTAAGACCACAGATACCGAGATATATTTTGGGTCGATCGTTTTTATATCGAATTTGCTCAGCATATTAATTATTCGATCCATCACGCACTTGACATATCGCAAAAATATCCGTGATCTGCTCGGTTTCTAAGTTTATTCCATATTAGATCGTGTGAGTGTGCTATGATAACTTCCGTATCCACTGCTTCAAACTTCTCGCGGTAATTCCGTTTTTGTCTTGTGTATGCCTCGTCTTGTAAAGCAACGATGATGGTTTTCGACCCTGATATATCTTGTTATTATCGGAGTGGCGAATAATAATCTTAAAGTTATTCACTTTCGACTCCTGGGCTAGGTGCGAGCAATCAAGTTATATGAATATGCCAACTCCTCGCATTCATTTCTCGTTTGACTGTGAAGCCACAGTCTCTGTTAAATCCCTTAAATTCAGGATAGATCTAGTCCGTTACTTCTATTTCAGAAGTCAATACAATGTAAATTTTTCATGCTTGAAATATTTAATGTCGCGTATTCAGACTGAGCATTGTTTGTTGGATGCGCTGTCTTATATCGTGGTGATGCTTGCTAAATACACCATATTCTATTACGTCGTTTTCATGACAGTACAATTTAATTATCGCTAAATATTCCATGAATAATGAATATTTTAGGTAAACACTCCGATACTTCAGGACGGCAGAGGTGGCAGAGGTGGTTCTAAAAAAAGTCTAATTCAATGGTTAGTTAGTAAAGGAAGAACAGAAACTGAATGTATCCTCATGCCATTTCAAAAATAGCAATACACACACACACACACACACAATTTATACACCCTCACATCTCTAGTATTATAAATTACTTATATGTAAATAAGAGTGAAATCAGCTTTTTTGGTAAAATTATAATATTTGGTTTTTGGATTGATTTTATATTTATTTTTCTTTATTTATTTATTTATTTTGAATTTTTAAGATTATTGTGTTTATTTTTTTATTATATTTTATTTTTTAATTTACTGTAACATTTTTTACCATCTTTTTCATAAAACAAAATGTATTTTTTTAATTTAAAATATTATCATCTGATGTCAACATGTAAATTGAAATTTTACATGTTGGTTACAAGGCATTTTTTTATGGTATGGAGGACCTGATTCTACACCCTGGGTTGGCTCCCGACGAGGGGACTTCTCAACGGTCAATAGCACAGACAAACAATTTTGTATACTCATTTTGTTATGATAACCTGTTCTAAGTTTCATCATGACATGGCTTCTGCATCCAGGATTGGCTCCCGACGAGGGGACTCCTCAACGGTCAACAGCACAGACACAAAATTTTGTATATGCATTCAATTACGAGAGCCCGTTTTAAGTTTTACCAAGACAGGACTGCGGCACCCAGGGTTGACTTCCAACGAGAGAACTCTTCTTCGGTCAACAGCAAAGACACAAAATTTTGTATACCTACGAATTCTGCAATTATAAAATATTTTTGCAGTCGGTTTTTTTTTTTGTAAAAATATTGTGTAATATTTTTATATAAAAACTCGTTTACATTAAAATATTAATAACTATGCCTAGATCTTTAAAAAATACTATTTTTTGAAAAAATGAGCTATTCTTTAATTGTGTTCTCTGCATGTATATCTGATTCAAGTATGTTTTCCAAAGTCCATGTATTGTCCGAAAGTGCTATGCTAAAAACGACCTTTACTCACTTGCACACTCAACAATTACATACGCACAGGTCGGATGAGGCGGAGCAGTTAAATCAATTTTTGACACGGCAATATAGGCTCAAAAAGCCCTCATTAGGGTTATTAATAATCTTTATGTTATTAAAATCAATGACAAATTATATCATATGTGTAACTATTATAATGAAAATTTATTTTTGATTCCCTTGATTATTGACTATGTTCAAACTATTTTTATGTATTTAAAGTAATGCGTAATAAAATTTTAATCTGACTGAATATTTACTAGTGTTTATTTTTTCGTTAAATTTTAATTATATTAGTAAAATATTATTTATGCCTACCTAATTTAACTTTTTGAGACCTAGCCTAACTGATGTAACTATTATAATATGTTTTTTTTGTTTATATATTGTTGAACCAATTTCTCTATGCCATCAAGTTGTAAAAACTGGCGCTGAATAATTGTAAAACCCCATGTTATGTGTTACTTTTCATATGTTCATTTACTGCTAACGTACGGTACAGAGTTATGGGAGCGAGCAGCCGACAGGCAGAGGGCCTTCGTTATGCAGAAGCGTGCAGTCCGCACAATAGCACGTGTGGCGCTTGATACGCCAGCTAGGCCTCTGTGTAGAGGTCTTTGCATCATGACGCTGCCGTTCATTTATATAATAGAAATTTAGCTGATTTTAAAGGGAATGCTGTGCATCACCACTATCCAACAAGATTCCGTAGCATGCTACGTTCAGTAAGTGATGCATTATCCAAGTCGGAGAGGCTAGCCTTTATCGCTGGCCCATCGGATTACAACAAACTCAGCGAGCACATTAGGCAGGCGCAATCTCTTGACGTGTTTAAGAGACGCCTTAAAGAGGTACCTCACAGATAAGGCGTTTTACTCACTGAAGGAATATTACTCGAGTGAAGTCCAAAATGCTTTGGTGGCTAAAGTGTTTAATGATCTCTTTGCATTTTGTCTTGTATTTCCTCTTTTTACATTATTCTTGTGTTTTCTTTATTTTTTATGTTTATTTTTATTTTTTTATTACCATAGGAAAAATGTTTGTTTGCTAATATGTATGGATGTTTGCTAATCGGTATCTGACTTGTATACCAGTATACTAATAAAATGAATATGAATATGAATCGCACAATCGCAATAAAATACACAATCGCAATAAAATAAATAAATTAAAAATATCGCTATCTGCTGGCAGGCGGGCGAGAAGTTGCTGTCCCTGATTGGTCTGAATGGCGGCGTCTGGGTTTTGGCTGGAAGAGTGACTAGGATGGAGGGGCTTAAGACGCGGGCATGAATGGCGCATGTTTTAGTGAAAAATATAAAAGTCTAAGTGAAAACTCGTTTAATTAATCCTCCATAAAAAAAACTGACAAAACATACCTCGACACACAGTTACCGATTTTTAAAAAAAATGTAGGAGGTAAGTTGAGAATTTTACTACTTAGGAGCTCTTGATGTTAACCAGTTTTTGGTTGGTTTATTGAAGACTGAAAAAAGGCCTCAATAATACTGGCTCCATATGCAGTAGTGAAAGTCGTGAAAGTAAAATTCTTTGTTTTGAGCACCTGATTATTTTATTTGCCTAGTTGTATATTCTATGCCGCGATAGAATTGTAACTTGTTAACATGATACTTGGGAATGACAATTTAAAATAATAATGAAACTTTTTTTTCATGATTTTTTGTTGATAAATACAAGCACTGATTCAAAAAGGCTTCTAAACGAATCCCTCGATTAGAAATATGTAAATTTATAATTTAGACTCAAAAAAGTTGCTCATTGCCTTGGAAATTCAAAGCAATGTAAGGGGTGAGCGTATTTCAATTTAATTTAATTATATTGCCTGGTTAATTCTCTATCGTCGATGTATATATATGTATGTGTATATGTATATATGATTATTTAATATTATTTTGTATATCATGTTACTAAAATAGACTAAATATATGTAATATCTGTGTAAATATAGAGCTACCACATAAAACAATGCTACATTAAGTTACACTTAGCAACTAAAAAAAAAAAATAAAAAAAGAAAAAAGAATACATAAAAGTCTACCTGAGTACGGGCATCTCTCCAGCAAGGTAGATTTTAATATTATTAACCTAGTGTTTTAAATGTGTGTGAAATATTAATAAATAAAATAAATAAATAGCAACATTTTTTATATAGACCCTATATTAATTACAAGTAATTAAAACGTGAGAGCGCTCTGAGAGTTACGCTAAATATGCTTTACCATTAGGTACCACCCTTATGCCACCACTAGGCAAAGATAATTTTACTATGTGAGCTCTGCCATTGTCATTGAACGTTTAGTATCCAACCGCTCGCCGGCGCGTACACACGTGGAATCGTGCCTGATGCTTCATAAACGCTGGATTTTTATTAGTTTAACCCTGAAAAAAAAATCCCAGCATAGTTTTTGACGGGTCCGCCCATTAAATATTTTTCTCAATCCTTATGTCGTCTTAAGTGCGCGTACCATCCCAGTTTTGCAGTGGAAATACAATTGAGAGTTGCGCATTCATCGCCGCGGTCGCAGGAATAATGCCACTGTCTCACTGAAGGGGCTATCATATTATCGGACGCGTTCGTAAGCCGCGACTTATGAACGCGACTTAACCCCTCAAGCCCCGATTAGCCGACATCGGCCAAAACACGATTCAGCGTGACGGCCTCGTTTTAATTTAATTTGTTTGATTTTATTATGTTTTATTATGTTATTATATTTTATTTTAATTATGGGTACAGTGGTTTGGCAGTAATTAATGTTTTCTGAGACAGTGTCGTAATTCATTTTTTTTACCATTTTTTACTAAAATTTTTTGGGACACCAACTTGTCAATCGGCTGAGGGGCCGAAGCCTGAAGGGTTAAAGGTTATCTGTGTAATGAATTTCTATTGAGGCTTCGGAAGTCCCATAGAGATCTGGCAAGCCGCGTCCCAAACGACTGTGCATACTGTTCAGTCGCTTCCATAGGCCGCGGCTTCCGGACGCGTCCGATAATATGATTGCCCCTTCAGCCCTGAGCGGCGGACTTAAGGGGCAAACATATTATCGGACGCGCCGTAAGCCGCGGCTTACGGATGCTACTGATAGTATGCACAGTCGTTTGGGACGTGGCTTGCGGATCTCTATCGGGCGTCCGAAGCCTCAAGTTTACGTCCGCGACTGACGTCCGATAATTTGCACGGCTCAATAGACTTTCATTACACAGAAGGGGCAAACATATTATCAGACGCTTCCGTAAGCCGCGGCTTATGAACGCGACTTAAAGGTTATATGTGTAATGAATTTCTATTGAGCCGTGACGTACATTATCGGACGTCAGTCGCGGACGTAACATTGAGGCTTCGGACGTCCGATAGAGATCTGCAAGCCGCGTCCCAAACGACTGTGCATACTGTTCATACTTTCATTACAAAGAAGTGGCAAACATATTATCGGACGCGTCCGTAAGCCGCGGCTTATGGACGCGACTGAAAGGTTATACGTGTAATGAATTTCTATTGAGCCGTGCACATTATCGGACGTCAGTCGCGGACGTAACCTTGAGGCTTCGAACGTCCGATAGAGATCTGCATGCCGCGTCCCAAACGACTGTGCATACTGTTCAGTCGCGTCCATAAACCGCGGCTTACGGACGCGTCCAAAAATATGACTGCCCCTAGATACCTTGTCGCGTCCGTAAGCCGGGGCTAATGGACAGGTCCAATAAGTATGTTCGCATCTTTATGGGTGTAGAGGAGAGAGTGAGGCATGTGGAACCGCGTGGGCGTGAAACGCCGTGTGTGGTGGTTAACGACTGTATAAATTCGTGCTATTGCCGTATCGCTGCTACACTGCCAAACGTTGACACGGAAAATTAGCAACACGACCGCACCTGACGATGGCCCACATGGTACTAAAACATTCTGTGTGCGAGTAGTG
This sequence comes from Micropterix aruncella, assembly GCA_944548615.1. Taxonomy (NCBI): domain Eukaryota; kingdom Metazoa; phylum Arthropoda; class Insecta; order Lepidoptera; family Micropterigidae; genus Micropterix; species Micropterix aruncella. The sequence continues at coordinate 31,335,741 of OX155964.1, read as the reverse complement.
TACTAGTAAACATTATGTAGTCACGCGACGGGAATAAATCCCATTTCCCATTTTTCCCCACTACCCCGTTTCACCCCGTGTTTCGAGAATTAGGTGGGACTAAAACATATAATTTATCAGAATTCTAAACAAAAGTACAAAATATAGTAAAATACATTTTAATCGAATTTATCCTAACAGAATGTATTCCGAAATTCCGCATGCACCAAATTTCAAATGAAGTATACCAAACTCAACGTCCCCATATGTATTGCCACATACTCTTGTTTTCCTCGCCTTTGTGTTTTTTGGGCCTCAAAGCCTCGTTGACTGTTAGCTTTTGACTTTTTATTAAAACGTCTAGATTTTCCAACATCTTTTTCCTTGATAAATCTGCAATAGACAATCAACCATTAATCATTACGAAAAGTTGCTTTAATATACCTTGAATCTACCTTCGAATTCCTTAGCCGCAGGCATATCTCCACCGCAGTCAGATGGTAAATTTTTCTTTGGTATATGTTCAAATACGTCACCTAATTTACTATGGACGTGGAAGACTTCTGCTGTTGATTTATTCAAGAAAGGCCGCACGCCGTTTGTGATGTAGGTGACATATGGTTTAGGATTGACCAAATGGATTCCAGTCAGTTTCACTGGGCAAGCGTTCTGTCAAATCATAATATGTATATATAATAAGTAAACAGGTCCTTACCTATTTACTTGCCGATATTTCACACCGGTCTTTTCGAACTTAGTTAACCGGTTTGAGCTGTAACTTCAAATTAAAAACAATATTAATCCTTGTAAAAAATCAGCGTTTAATTTGTCTTTATTGACGAGTTGCGTTATTTTCGAGTCTCAGTTCTGTCGCGACAACAGTTATTTTTCGTGGATTTCCTGAATTAAGAAAAAAGGGTTTTTCATTACCTGGAAATAGTCTAGAATATTCAACATAGTAGAAATGCGTATGCCTAACACCAGACTCATTTTTGTATTTTGCATATCGTATACAATGCGCCAGCCAGGTACAGCTCCCTGAAATTTGTAAAATAATAAAATATAATTCTGGGATTTCATATTTTGAATAAATAGATAAATATTCTTACTGTTACATCACAATATATATACGAAAATATGTTGTATGTCCACAAGAATATTGACAAGTTTAAAATAAAAAGCGACACTCATAATTTTAATACTAGACATAAGCATAACCTTGTTGTACGTGCTACTCGTCTCCACAAAATAAGCAATTCTTTTTTGGGACAATGTATACGCTTCTATAACAAACTTCCTCATACTATTAGAGAAATATCTGTAAATAAGTTTAAAACTACCATCAAAGCAAAATTGTATAAAAAAGCATACTATACAATATCTGATTATGTATATGACAAAACGGCTTGGGAGTAAGGCTTGGACGCATCATAAGAACATAAATTAAAAATAATATTTAATTGTGTCTATATGAATAAAGAACATTTTGATTTTGATTTTGATTTTGATTTTGAATACCTTATCTAATGTTAGATCAAACGAGGTCCACTATGTCACAGTAGGATATAGAAAAATTTTATTTCCTTTTACTAGAGTATGCCTGTTTAGTCTGGAATCTGCTTCACTCTTAATACACCGACTAGCTAGAGATGATTCAGAAAATGTGTTTTGAAAATATCACAATTTTGATTAAGTAATCTGCGAAAATCATCCTTGTTCAGCACGAGTAGAATATAAGGGCAATACCACAGCACGGGTAGAATATAAGGGCAATACCACAGCACGGGTAGAATATAAGGGCAATACCACAGCACGGGTAGAATATAAGGGCAAGCACCCTGGATCTCGAAGTGATTTATTAACCCCTCGAATGAATGGCGATTAGCTCAGGTTGCCTTAAGGCAAAATACACACACATTTACACTTACATAGAGCGGGGTTTACTATAGAGCAATACTATTACTATAGAGCGGATTACTATAGAGCGGCGCACATTTACATTTATATTTACATTTATATAAATTTATATACATTTTGTATACATTTTGCCGTCGGCAACCCGAGCTGGTCGCCTCACATCCAAGTAATTTATTTCTTTATTTATTCACGTATAACAACTCACCTTTACAGAAAAACCAATGCGTTGAAAAGTAAAATTAATAAATATTATCGAATAGTAGCCATGGCTCACCCATTGATTAACACTGATCTAATGTTTATAAGTGATCTTGATCTGGCACATTAAAAAAAATGTAATTTAGATTGAATAAACCAACTCACCTCCTCATAAAGTATAAGTTCATGGTATGCCAATAAAATAGCCAGTTCTATGGTAATGTTAAATTTTGAAGTTTCTGCATTTGATAGTAAGTTACAGTACAGTATTTTGCTACCATCTGGCGTGCTACCAGGCAACAAATAGTAATGTCTGAAAAAAATATTACAAATAAATGATGGGGTCTGATAATTAGTTAAAGTGGTGTAAGTTTCTCCACCAGCAATATTAGCTACATCATTTTTCTACCTCACAACTGCATATAATGACATATGCCTAGGTTGTTAATAATTCGTACATTTATTGAAACGAAATCTTAATTCAGAAGGCAACATTACTAAAATTTCGCCAGAGATAGCGATGAAAGAATATTTTATCCGAAATTATTTTAATAAACTTCGTAGTCCAATGGTTGCGGCGCGGTGGTATTTAAAAAATAGACCATCATCGTTGCTACGTGTTTCTGTCCGTTTCTACGTGTTTGTGTTCTTTAACCCTTTAAGGAGAATGGGACATATGTGGTCCCATAACTTGAAAATCATTTTATAAATTATCGAATACGCTAAATTTTATAAATTATATTTTTTTCATGTTATTGAGACATCAAAAACTTAATTATAGCAAAAAAATTGTTTGAAAACAAATCTTAATAAATAAAAAATATATTTATTTCGGCTTTTGCAATTAGTTTTTTTGGTTTTAGTGTGTTTTTTAGTACGCATGATTTCTAAATTGAATTTTAAAATAGTCAAATGGCAAAAGTTGCAACTTTGCATCTTTATAGAACACAGGAACACTTATGTCCCATCATTTTATGCGTACAAAATCTATTGAACCAATTTTCAAAAAACATGATTACAGCGCCCTTTAACAGTTTTATATATCAAAATTTTCCATACTCTACCGCAAAGCTTATGGTCCTCAAAGGATTAAAACACAATATTCAGAGTTATTTTTAGGTGTAATGGATTTTAACCCTTCCTATTTGAGTTAACCATTTTTGGTTAGACGCTTACAAATGCTAAAATTGTATCTAACCAATATTGGTTAGGGCGCTCCGCGCTGCGTAAAATGCCAACTTTTTAAATATTTATTCATTATTATCTTAATTGTTTGACGAGATAAAGTTATAATATTATAAATTTCAAATTTCAATGCGATCATTTTACAGTTATTCTTTTTACGATCCGTATAGTAGTTTAAAAGTTATGGTCGTTTTTCTCAAGGCCATCGACTTTACGCGCAAAACTGTCCCGGGCAGAAGTGACGACTAAATTTTTACCCCGCGATAGGAGGGGTTAATATTATTGATTTTAACAAACGTATTTATTTTTATAAGTATAAGTCGTATATTATTATGTTTGTCTGTATGTATTTGAGCTTAAGTAAATTATAGATTTCGCCAATGCACATATACTTTGAGATATTTAAGGTTACGATTAAGATTCTTGCTTCTCAATATTGCAAATTTACTACACCTAGTCTTGGCTCCGCTTTCTACACAAGAACCCCGATGAAATTTTCTCGACATTGTTCCCCTTAAGATAATAATTTATAAAATAAATTTACAATGCCATGATATTAATTACTTCAATAACGTCAATGACTTTGTCTTTATTTATAAAGTATTACTTTTGAATGTTTGACACTGTTATCGTCCTAAAATAAACTTCTCCAGTAGGTAGGCATTTTTAAACTTGGATGCGTATTTCCTTCTAATAATCTCAGTAATGAAATTAGTTATGGTAAATTAACTATTGTAATAGTTGTGACTATATAAATAAGTTTCATTTATTTATTATCCGGTAGAGAATCGTCAATAATTAGAAAATAACATAATAATTAAAATTTCTCTTTAAATAAAGACGATCATTATCTATAACCATAATAATCGTAGAATAATGTGATATTCGTCTAAATAGATAATCCTATACTCAAAATGACAATAATTAAGTAAATGGTTAAATCCAGCAATATAGCCTTCGTCTATAAAAATAAAAAATCGGCAAGTAGCGAAGTACCGATTCCATCTGAATAATAATATCATAAATAAAATCGATGAGCGCCCTCTCTCGGCCGGTGAGCGAAGCTGTTTGGGTTCCGTTACACAACCGCATCGAGTGGCGTGGTTCGTTTCTCGGTTAGCCCCGGTTGCCTCAGCGGTGATGTTAAAAATATATTTGTAAAAATGTATGGCGGAATTTAAATATTATTAGCGTAGCTTGTATATGAGATATTTGTGTACCAAATTTTAAGCCTTTAAGTCCAATATTTGGAGATTGTTATAAAACTACTGTTATATGACTAGTGGACGGATTTCAAACACAACTCTTGAACTCTTACCATGACCAAATGATGCCTGCGTACCGAATTCCAGCCTAATCAGATTAAGCATATTGGAGCTGTAACGGACCTTAAGTCCATTACATGTGATCAACAAATGCATCGATTTCCATTGAAATCCACTGACACAATTCAGCTATTATTTTGACCCGTGTAGCTATGAATCAGCATGATGAAACAATACTTTTACTCGGAATATTTTCGGATTGCATCATTTCACAGCCTATATAAACCGGCGAACAAGCAACCAAATTATCATTCCCCGAGTGATCACCTTCCCCAAGGCTGCGACGGCATATCCGGTACCCCTCTTACGAGGTCGCTCAACGGATCCGGCTCCATGGTTTCCTTTCCTTATTCTCCCTGAGTCTCGAAACATCAGTGTGTAATCCCACAGACTCGAGCCGTGCCCAGTACAAGATACTAGGAGCACACATACAATCCTCATCCGTATATCCTCGTAACCGCAGTCGCGCATCTATATACTCAAGTCCACGTAAACTGTTCGTAAATCGTTATAACTGGCAATATTCAATCCTTCGATCAATAAATTCCTTCTACTACATTCAAAACCGCCTTTCAATACGGAGATAACTCGTAAGTTGACACCACCATCTCACACCGAATAAACCTGGAGTCTTGTGAGGGGTGGTCCCTCACAGTGCTATGGTGGAGGAATATATACAGACAGACAGACAGACTTCAATCTAGAAATGGTCTCAGGGGGCTCAAATTGGATATTTCAGTCTTCAGCTCTAAAAAAATGTTTAGCGCGTTTACAATACTTTCTCTCCTGGTCGGTTTTTGGGCCGGGAAAGTAAAATGAGAGAATATAAACCATTTTTTATGGGAATAAAAACAAAACGGGACATTTTTCCAAAACCTGCAATTTCAAAAAAGTTCGCAATTTGAAGCTCTTTTAATCATAAGCCGTCGTAATCCGAAATTAGGTTATTATTTATTTTCTGACTGAAGGCTATCAATTTGTCAGTAATTTACGTCTAATAATTTATCTCTGCCAATCATAATTTATATATATTTTTAATATTCGTTGAGGTTGTTAGCCAATGACATAACTTCTATTGTACCTATTGGATATTATGGTGCTGGTGTAATATTTTTAATGAAATAAATCGAAATTATTATAGGAGGCTCTTGGAAATAACATCGAGGTCTATCCCTTTGCACTCGACCGGCGCTGCCTCGGCATCCGGTCAATTTATTACGCCCACTAGTATTTTCGTAGTATTTTTTGTACTATATTTATAGTATTTTCCCGTATTTTATGGTATTTTTCAACATGATGTTCAGAAAAATCAGTTGGGTCACCTCCATTCTAAGATTTTTATATTATTTTAGTAGAACTTTTTAAGTATTTTAGTAGTATTTTCATACTATGTTTTAAGTATTTTTGTGGTATTAAAATGATTTTTTTCCAATGTGATGTAGTATTTTCTTAGATTCTAGAAAAGCGCTAGAAGTATTTTTGTAGTTAGGAATATATGTAACTAACTGACCCGTGCCCACTTCGTTGGGCGGTAAAACTATTTACTTGTGATGAAATTATGAGTGTGGTTTGGTGAATACCGAGTGCTATGATTTATTTCCTGACTGCCCAAAGAAGGGTTATATTTTTAATGCATACGTATCTATGTATTTGCATGCCAATTTGACTATATTACCGTTATTTGTGAGTGTCTTCTTGTGAATGTCTTATTTGTGAGTGTCTGATCTCTTTAACCATGTATGCAGTAAAAGTGAAATTATATTCAGTAAAAGGGAAAAGTATTTTGTTCTAAACACTTGAGACGATAAATTTACTTATTTGATAATAATTCATAATTGTTGATAATATGACCAATAAATATGACGTAACGATTTAAATTATTTTTTTAATTTGAAAAACTACTTTTTGTGACCTAAATATAAAAGTTCTATGCTGAAAGACATATGCTGTCGCTGACTTTTTGTAGGTATTATGAATCTCTCTACAACTTTCTCTAGAACTTAATCATATATCTCTCATCGTTAAGGCAGCGTTAGTTAGAAACGTTTTCGTTCGACCGTTTTTTCCGACTTACTTTGGAGACCCGACTACCACGAAAAAGTCTTTTCATTTTCCGGATTAATACATAGCCTATGATACTCTCAAATAACGTGCTTTCTATTGGTAATAGAATTTTCAAAATCGGTTCAGTAAATCCAGAGATTACTTCCTACAACCTCACAAACTTTACCTCTTTATAATATTAGTATAGATAATATACATTCTTACCCAATTTGATGGTCATTGAAGTATTTTTCGTTAAACAAATGTCTACTGCCAAACAATTCAGGATGTAATGTTCTCAATGTGTAGTAAAAATCTAGGGTCTTTTTCGCGTATTCCTCGTCATATTTACAACTCGCAAGAAACAGCACGACATCCTCTTCTAAAAAAAATACAAATTTCAACCATGAATAGTGGTATCTAATTGACAACAGTGACATATTTTAAAATAATACTAAAATTTACCTTCAATATCTGGTAAATGTGGCTCATTCCTGGCCCATTCGTGTATCTTCTGTATCGTTTCCTTGCATAATTTTGGATTTCTCTTATATTCTAATTTGGCTGGGTATCGTTTTAGGGCCATAACTGCAATAATTCACAGATATGGATATAATTAATTTATAATTATTAACAATATTATCGAAACTTACATGCAACCGAGATGACCGAGATGACTACTTGTTAATATAACTGATAGAAACGACGACAGTAAGGTTAATTTTATATCACATGAAAATACCAATTACCTTACAAATACCACTCTAATATCCGTTGATTGCCACTCTTTTGGTAGATTATAATTATTACTGTATACTTTTTACTGCATTGATGTATGTTGTAATCCCACTAATAGCCGAGCGCTGAGTGAACAGTGCATAATATTTTTGATATGGTTTGTAACTCAGACAACTCTATAATTAATTCCGATAAGAAAAGGTTATCTGTTAACCCATTTTCAAAGCTCTTCGTTTTCATTTTATTTTATTTATTTATGCACACTTACAGCAACCACAATATTAGTTTTTTTATGTATTTTATGTTTTTTTAATGTATTATTTTTAATCTAGTATGTTAATGTTAATATAGTATGTTTATCTACAGTAAATGAACATATACAATTATAATATCATAGCCGAGAATCCGGTAGAACAAAACCGACAACATGTTAAGCCAGCAATGGTTGTCAGTGTTGCCTAACTAAGCAATAGCCAGTTCTAAGGCGGACATTAAAATTGTTTTTAATATATTATAAGCTAATATAAAAAAACTAAGTAATGAAGAATATAGAAAATGATAATGCCCATTCTTAATACTATCAAAATAAAGATTGTATATTGAAAAACATATTAATACATTATAGCTAAAATAAAAACATAACTTATCAATAAGTTTCACGACTATTTGTTATGTGGTTATATCATGAAATATTGGTAGTTTTAAACTTCCGGCTAATGTAGTACGAGATTTTTTTTTATTTGTCAATATTTGTCACGTGGAGAGCTGCTGAAAAGAAATATCTTTTTTTTCTAATTCGTGCTATTACATTATCGATTTTCTGGGTCTACGAGTTATGGGGGCGAGCAGCCGACAGACAGAGGGCCTTCGTTATGCAGAAGCGTGCAGTTAGCACAATAGCGCGTGTGGCGCTTGATACGCCAGCTAGGCCTTTGTTTAGAGATCTCTGCATCATGACGCTGCCGTCCATTTATATAATGGAAGTAGCGCTGTTCGTTCGCAGAAATCTAGCCGATTTCGAAGTGAATGGTGTGCATCACCACTATCCAACAAGATCCCGTAGCATGCTACGTTCGGTAAGTCATGCATTATGCAAGTCGGAGAGGCTAGCCTATATCGCCGGCCCAGCGGTTTACAACAAACTCAGAGACCACATTAGGTAGGCGCAATCTCTTGACGCATTTAAAAGACGCCGAGGTACCTCACAGATAAGGCGTTTTACTCACTGGAGGAATATTACTCCAGTAAAGTCTAAAGTGCTTTGGTGGCTAAAGTGTTTATTGATTTATTGCATTTTGTCTTGTATTTCCTCTTTTTACCTTATTCTTGTTTTTTTTTTGTTTATTGTAATTTTTTCTTTACGATAAAAAAATGGCTAATATGTATGGATGTTTGCCAATCTGTATCTGACTTGTATACCAGTATACTAATAAAATGAATATGAATACGATATCGATCCTCGCATCGATCCCTTTTATTCGATGACAAATCCTTATTCAGTCGTCATTCAAAAGTATCATTACGAACGTGAATTATACATAAAGAGAATCTAATTATACAGAATCAAGAACTTTAGAAAATAAAATTTGTTTCAGCTATCTTAATTTTCACTTTATTTAAGATATATAATGAACATAAGTCGAAGAAAAATCGATTTATTATTAATTCGATTACTTTGTCACCTTGATGTGACATTGATGATTTAAAGGGAGGAGGAATAAAATAAATAATTTAACTAAATAGTTTTTTGTACACTATCGATCTATACATAATAAACTCATCTTAAACCCGTTAAAACCCCCAGAAATAAATTTTAAAATAGATAATAGGTTGCATCTGTTATCATTTTTCATTATGTGTCATAACCTAACCTCAAAATATATTCATTTTATTTTGTTAATATTTCTAAAATACGGAAACCGTTTTCGATGTAATTTTCTACAAAGAATCTGATGTTGACCTTGAATGGATGAAATGCCATTAGATGGAGATACAACGATTTTGAACATAGCTCATACTAGAATGGGAATTCTCCTTTGATGGAATTTATACACTAAAACCTATTATTAATAATTCTTACGAGCTGGAAAATTAATAATCTAAAAGTGAAATTGATAATATAAAATTGTTAAAGTTAATATTGTCATAAAAAAGATGCAGAATTAGCTGGTATTTAGATAATCATAATTGCTTAAAAAGAGTGAGATAATCAAACCTAATTATAAAAAATTCAAATTAGTAAAAAAATAAAAGAAATGTGAATTAAAATACAAGATGAGATGACAGATATAAAATTGTTAACCATAGCCTAATATTTTTTTTAAATCGCTTGTGTCACTCCAAGATGCTCCTGTCAAGTAGCCAGGAACTAAATTCATCTGAATATTAATATCATAAATCCTCCAATGGCGGTCTCTTCATATAAGCCGAAAAGCCCGGCTTGCCTATTCTTTGTAATTACCAATTACATAAATGAATAACACAATTTGTAAAAAAAAAACAATTAAATAAATGATTTTGCTAACGCCTACTAGTGTGGATTATTGTAGCAACAAAATAAAGGAATTTCAGACTTGGTTACGTGTTGAATTTCAATCTGAATTTGATCACATTTATGACAACAATCTGCAAAATAACTCAGCTCCTCGTTTGAGACGCAACGTACGCTGTACTCATACTGAATACAAACGACTTTTCGTCCAGGTATTGACAACATATTTTGCGAAATTGACGATCGATATTCGGAAATTTTCAAATATATTTTTTTCCAACTCTTCAACACAAACTATACGAGAAATACAGTTTAGATTTTCCTACAGAGGCATTAGGTTAATTATTTGACATTTATGCAAACCACTTTGACAAACAACTTTTAAAGAACCAATTGACTTGTGTGTACTCCTCTCCTGAATTGAAAGATTGCAATGTTTTTGAACTAATTGTTTTCATTAGTCAGAATAGCCTCGAAGACGCCTTTCCCAATTGTTGAAGTTGTCGAATCTTGTCGTAACTATCCCTGCTACAAGTGCTTCTGCGGAACGTGCATTCTCATTTCTTAAGCTTATTGGTACTTACCTAAGAAATACACAGGGTCAGGAACGTCTATCTGAGTTATCAATGGTTGCTATTGAAAAACAGTTGTTAATAGAATTAAAGCGCGCATCATCATTTTACTCACACGTAATACTCATTTTTGCAAAAAGATAGACGCTTCGAAAAAGAAAGATAGAAAGCTAGGTATCTAACCCTTATGTTACTTTTTGTTCACTTTTTTATAAAACAGTCTTACAGCTCATACAGGTAAGAGTCAACTTCTCAGCTTGATTTCACTCGCTCAAGCAAATAAAATGGCTCTTCTTAAAGCCACTGGAGGCATGCGACTGCTGATAAGTATATGTTAAATTCTGTCTAGCAGTAGCATGCCTTCAGTGTGCTTTATTGAATCTACGACCCAAGCAGTAAATTTCAAACTGAAGATTAAAGAGTGAAGAGGTACTACTTTTTTACTATAAAAAGCTTAAAAATCACAAAAAGGTATGTCGGGCTTGCCCCATTCACTATCCCTGGGCACGCCACTGAATCCTACCCCAACTTCTCTACCCTCAACCTAGCGGCACCCTTTAACCCTCGAAAATCGAAATCGAAATTGACTTCGACTTCGACTTTTTCGACTTTACCGACTTTTTTTACTTTTCAGACTTTTCCGACTTTTCCGGCTTTTCCGACTTTTTCGACTTTTTGACTTTCTCGACTTCGAATTTTCGAATTTTGTTTCTGTTGTTGACCGTTGAGAAGTTCTCTCGTCAGGGGCCAACCCAGGGTACATCAGCCATGTCGTGGTAAAACTTGAAAGTTGCTGTCATAATTTAATGCGTACACAAAATTTTGGGTCTCTGCTGTTGACCGTTGAGGAGTCCCCTCATCGTAAGCCAACCCAGGGTACTTTAGCCATGTCATGACGGAACATGGAAGGGGCTATCATAATTGAATGCGTGTACAAAATTGGATTTCCCTTATCGGGAACCAACCCAGGGTACATTGGTACTTATAAATAATTACCCTCCGCACTTTTTGTATTGTAGTGATTTTAAAAAAATTTTTACATGCTGTCATCGAAATGGTCCGATATTATTTTGTATATATTTATTAATGTTACTATGGCTGTGCAGTTCCATAGTTGTGCAGTTCTTTTTCAGGCTCATCTTTACCCAATCGCATCGCGTATATTTGGATGTATGTATTTACTAAAAGAGCTACCCCTTGCCGCGGTAAGTTTGGAGAAGAATGATAATTTTGTTATAAATTTTTTTATGAGAATAAATATATAAACATAGACTATAATTTAGTTAATGTGCACATACAATAAATTCTTCGAATATATTCTAAAGAAAATGACAATGATATATTTTTTATTTTTTTTGCAACCCCATTTTTAAAGTGGGTTCCTTTTTTAAAAACTTTTCATTTTCACAATTTTAATACTTCAAGCATGATTATTCGTTTAAATTAAAAAAAAAACGTTTATTATATGAAAATAGTCATAGGTTACGACAATTAAAAAAAACAGGTAATAAAAATACGATATATTTTGAAAACACATTCAAAATTCTATATTAAAAATAACCTGCTATAACTACTTCTACTGTTTTATATATTTATGTCCAATAAAGCACTTTTAGAAAAAAAATACTCTTTGTTCCAATTAATTCCCTCGGTACTGGCAACATACAGTATTTCTCAAAAAATTAGCTTGGATCTAATATAATTTTCAAATACAAAACCAAACGTTGATAGCTTACCAGACAATAGTAAGGAAGTATTTTTTTTACAATTAGATAAATCACTCCTTTATAGGGAACTGGACAACATGAACTATCTCGTCAAGTACTCGTAATACACTAAACTTTGTCACCCACCACATTTAAATGTTAAAAAACAATACAACTTACCCGCCAAATAATGTTTTTTTTTCTTCTTTCAAACATGATTTATTGTCTGTGATTATCAACGTGCGTTCGAAAATGGACAGGAAAATTAAGTGAAAATGTATGTAGACAATTAGCAACAATATGAATTTAAGGATTAACAACGAACGTAAGAGAAAAACAGCTTTTTAGATTATTGAGTCATTAAATCATTAGCTATACTAACGTCCACAAGTAGGTACATAAGTATGTCTACAACCCAACCTTCTATTGATTCTGTTTTAGTTTTGATTTATCAATTAGGAATATAGAAACTCGTATATGGAACTCTGCGCAACAAAGTAATATACATATTTAAAATTAAATAAAAAATCAAAAGAAATGGAATTACCATTCCGAGTTAGTATGGTAAAAGCGCCAGAACAGTATTTGACCCCAAAAAATCAGACATCTATAAACACAGCAGTAATTTGCTTCAATAACAACATTGATATCATCATTACTGGCCACTATCATAGTTTATGATACTTAAGAGTGTCAAATAAGGTCGGCTAACTCGGTAACACGTGTAAAGAGACATCAACCGCGGCAATCTTGGGAGACGTGGCTCGAAATGCTCCGTGATTCCGTGTAAGCGGTGTATTTGGGTCGGTCAAGAATTATTTGTTGACTATATGAAAGCGATCTACTGGTTACATTTATTCACTATGTTGTGGGCATAATCTTCGATGCATCGCGACGACAGTTAAAAAGAAATAAGGGCTCAGTCGTATCCGAGCCGTAGTGTTTTATATGAAAACGTAACTATCTCCAACTTTTTTGCGGGATTTTGCCGTGGAAACGTCTCTAAGTTCCGCTAAAATTAGCTATGAAACGGTTTGTTATCAGGAAATATTTTATAATATCTAGTCGTCCAAGGGTTGCGGTGCGAAGTAGGCTATTTATTATAAAAATAGACAATCGTCCGTTGCTATTTGTAGTCAACTTGCGTGTTTTTGTGCTTACATTTTTGGGCAGGTGACGGGCGCGGATAAGGACTCCAAATTTACAGCGCGCGACCAAAATATCAGTCATAATTCCTCACAGAAAAGGGTTACGCAAGTGATTATTGCGTTGGCGTATATAGATCTTGATATATTCTAAAATTTAAGCTGGCAGAAAATAAAAAAATCGTCGAGTGACATTTTTCATCCACAAAAAACGTTTGCACGCAAATAAGATACGGTAGTATAGCGATATTGTCTACCTATTTTACACGATTGCCCAAAATGAGTGTTATGTGTTCAAGATTCATCTATGTATGTTTTCCGTTTCTTTATTCCATCATAACTTCCAAACGCTTGGACCGATTTAGAAGTGTGTGGTATTGTTATAATCGCTTTGCCCTAACGAGTGTCATAGGTACAGTCATAGAGTGCCGCAACTCCTTGCTCTCATATAAGGAGAAAACAGCGTAATAAATACAAATCGCCGTGTTACGCGGTGCGTGTTGACACTCATCATTTGACAGTTTTTTTTCGTTCTTCCTCTTCGAAAATAGATCCAGTAGAAATATTTTGAATATTAATTTAGCATAATAAATTATACAAAGTGTTTAATTATTACACTCCAGAAACTATTACCGCTTTTTAAATAACCGTTTTTGGTTCTTACGAATTTATTCCAATCCAACATTTTGTACAATTATAAAAGTACGCAATTGTACTCGGAAAAAAAAGGTATGTATTGATGATAAAATCCTAATTTTTAATTCCACCATAATTTGTATTATGACGTACTTATTACTGCGGGTAAAATCAGGAAGCTGATTTTTGCTTTTAAGGCCCTTAGAAATGTTCTACCTTTAAGAAGCCTCATTAAAGTCTACTATGCGCTAGCCCACAGCACGATTACATATGGAATATTAGGATGGGGGGGTTCTACAGATTCGTTAGATCCGCTTGTTAAAGCGCAAAAAGCTCTCCTGAGGGTTATGTCCAGAAAGCCACATCCATATCCAACCAACGAACTACTAAAAGAGCTGAGACTTTTGGACGTTAGACAGATTTATGCAAAAGTAACCCTACTTTATTATCTCAACAATCCGCACACACACAACATCACTGACCACAAGATTCTAACTAGAGGTTGCGCGTCAGAAAAACACCTAATTAAAAAAACCAAAACTAAATTTGCGCAAAGGCACTTTTGTTGTGTAGCTCCTAAACTCCACAATTACTTTCAGGATAAGTTAAAAAAATGCAAAAGCTTACATATGAAAAAGGGAAAACTTACTTTGTGGCTGTTTGAGACCGGCAGGGAAAAGGTAGCTGAAATTATTACACATATCCTCGTTTAAAACGACGTTATCAATTTAATCAATTATATATTACTAATAAATACATGTATGTATGCAAATGTATGTAAATAATAATAGTATGTAAATAATACAAGTAGGTAAATGTATATATTTATATATAAATGAGAATAATATATGTATAATGTTAAATATTATATAAACAAGTAAAATATTACCATAGTTCTATAATTGCAGTATAAAATTACGTGCGCATCTTAATTTAAAAGAAAAGAATCTACCCTAGTACGGGCATTAACCTAGTTGGGTAGTTTTAAAGACATAATTTTTGTAATACTTTCTCTTAAATAAAGAATTATTATTATTATTATTATTATTATATGCTTTAACCGATTTAGAAGTGTGCGATATTGTTACAGTCGCTATGTCATCCCGATAATCCAGGGTACCTAAAATGAAGAGTCAAATGAAAGATCTTTCTTATTGAGTATATTCCGGAAATATACATTTATCTATATGGATAAATATATAAAAGACAAATATTTCGTTAAAAAACTGTATTAATAATAATTATAAATACATGCCATCTGTGCCATCGTAGTTTCCATGACAGTATGGCAATAATTGAAATAGCAATAATAGCAATAATTGAAATAGCAATAATAGCAATAACTGAAATTTTTGGGCAAAATAATTTTTTTAAATTCCTCGGTCTCCCTCTTCTCGTTCTAAAGATACATTTTATATACCCTCTTTTCACACGAACTATGCGAAAAATACCTTTTTCAGACGGTCATGTTTACATTATAATAAAGCTTCGAATGACCTCGACATATTTTCCGACACGTTGGTCAGTTTTAGGAACAAAATAGGCGATTTGTTGTTGCATTAGCTTATCGTTTAATTTGTTTTTTTTTTTAAGTAAAACTTTTTGTTTTTTGGTTGCATTAGTTGGTTTGGTTGCTTGGTTTAGTAAGTTAGTAGTGTAATTTTGATTGTAATATTCCCTTTGCTACTATTTATAATGTTTTGTAGTAATTAATGGTAATATAGGTCTATTTGTATTATGTATTATTTTCACACAAATGTATATGACTGTTTTTACCTAGATAAAAAATTAAAAATTAAAAAAATAGTAACTTACAATGAAGACTAAATTATCAAAATACAAATACGCGTATTAAAAACGTCGAATTACACGCCTATCTGTTTAAACTGTTCGATTTGAAAACCGTTCCTAAGTTAGCCAAGACAAACTCGATTTTAGCCACATTCGCTATGAAAGAACGGATTACGAAAAAGTGCCCAAAGCGTGCTTGTCGTCATTTTTGTAGCCTCATAAGCTCTGCATAAGAAAGTCCCCTTTTAGGATACAGAAATGTCACTTGAATGTTCTTAGTTTCAATTCGTAATTGTGACATTTCACAATGGGCAGGTTTATTATCATACGACCTCTCTTACAACCAACCCTATTACGAAGTGTGTATATGTATGTGTGCGTGTAACAAGTGAGTGTGTCTTGTTATTGCATTCGACGATTATAATTGAAATTCAATTAAGTTAATTTTATCCCAAAGAAAATGGTAACCCAACCGGGAATCGAACCCGGAACCTCAGGCAACCTAACCACTATGCCACATCTGTGTGGCTCCATGTGGCAACATAACCCTCCGCTTAGCGTGTTTTTTTATACCCCGAATTAGGTAAACCGTTAGTAGTAAAAGCTATTCACAAAAATTACTATATGTATATAGGAAAAGCCGTTTTTTTACTTTTATTCATAATTATTTTTATTGTTTTAAATCAAAATAATTATAGTAACACATTCATGGTCCCCAAATACTTTTCCATATTCTATCACTGCCTTCATGTTTCTTAGGTCTGAAAGCTTCATTGACAGTTTGGTTTTGATTCTTCATTAAAATATCCAGATTATCGGCAAGCTTACTTCTCGCTATTCCTAAAATCAAAATACTGAATTAAGCACAAAATGTATTATTTCATGATATAAAATATTATGTTTTAGGGTGGTACCCTTAAACATCATTTGGCACAATCAAAGTCAAAAGTACGATTACAATAGGTTTAGCTGCAAATGTTAAATAAGTTAGATAAAGTTTTATAGTTTTATGTGACTAAAGTTTATTTTGTAATCAGGATAGTAGTAGTAGTAGTAGACGGAGTGGGGGGCTTATTTCCAGCCCTTGATGTCACCTAGATCTATAAGATCTTTTGTAACTACCCACTATGTGGTTAGGTCATTGGTCAGCTAGTAGCCCAGTACTTCTTACCAGTCCAAGTAGATCACTGACCTTCAAGTTGGGCAGCTCGCTAGGTTCGAGAAAGGCTCGTCCCAGTAAACTGTATCTTTTTGCGGCGAGGCCTGGGCAGCGACCAACGATGTGTATGCTGTCTTCAGGTTCTTCGCCATATATTCGGCAGTCCTTGCTCTCGGTCAAGCCAAGGTTGAATAGATGTGCTCTAAGGGTCGTGTGTCCGGTGAGGAGACCGATAGTGGTTCTAAGGTTCTTCTTGCTCATGTCAAGTAGGGCCTTGGTTAAAGAATCAGGATAACTATGAAGAGAGTTATCGGTATATAATATGTCATAATTATCGATATATAAGGGTCATCCAGAAAGTAAAATAGTATAAGGGCTCCTGAGGCCGATGCAGTGCACCTGGCGTATAGTGGGTGTGCTAACGGTTAATTTGTTAGGTGCCACGTATTTGTCGGCCATTTTGTAATTCAAATGATTGAATGTTGAAATGATTTGATTTTTATAAAAAACATTCATTGTCAATGTTATTACAGATGGCCAAATAAATTGCTATTAGTTTCGCCAAACAATGCTATCGGCGCCACTTGCGTGTCTCCGGCGCAGACGGGTTGCCATAACGTACTATAAGATCTGTAATCAATGATATTATAAAGGATGTATTATTTAATACGCGATTTAACTTTTATGCACACACATTAAATGTATACCTATAACATAACATATTATAACGTAATATATAATTATATAATCATAACATAATGTAATCATACAATGTGTTATGTTATACTTTGGCGTAACAGCACAGACGCCAAATTTCGTACACGCATTCAGTTATAATAGCCGATTTTTAATTTCACCATGACATGGCTGCTGCACCCAGGGTAGGTTCCCGATGAGGAGACTCATTAACGGTCAATAGCACAGACACGAAATTTTGTTTATGCATTAAATTACGACAGCCCGTTCTAAGTTTCACCAAGACTGGACTGCGGCACCCAGGGTTGGCTTCCAACGAGATAACTCATCAACGGTCAACAGCACAGGCTTGAAACTTTGTAAATGCATTCAATTATGTTAGCCCGTTTTAAGTTTCATCATGATATGTCTGCTGCACTTATAAAAAAATGTTTATTTTTTTCTAAAAAAATTGTTTTATTTTAATTAATATTCTTACTTTCGAAATCCTTAGCAGCGGGCAAATCCCCGCCGCAGTTGGATGGCAGATTTTTCTTGGGGATGAACTTGAAGATATCTTCAGCTTTGCTGTGTATGTGAAGAAGTCCTTGTTTTGATTTGTGTACGAATGGTCTAGTGGCATTGCTCAGATATGTGACGTATGGCTTTGGATTAACGACGTGTACACCAACCAGATGAACCGGGCAAGCATTCTGCGAAATAAAAAGATTCAAATGAGTACCCTTAATATCAAAGGCGGACATCTGCAACTTACGTCAAAACTAGGTTATAAGTAAGTTCTAATAATTACAAAGTGTGCGTGTCAGCTCCGACGAGCGACTGCAGTGCGATTCTCTCAGGCTACAATCTGCTGATCTGATATCTGTCTCAATTCAACATTCGACAAATTTATGGTCAGTGTGAGTTGGCTCGGAAGCTGGCAAATTTCATCGCAGTTATGGTCTCCAGTTGGGTATTATTGCACAATCTTCATTTTTCGAAGTTTACTGACATTAAACGTAACGCTTCTTGTTAACGTTCGATTTTAATAATAATAATAAAAATAGCTTTTATTAACAATCTTATAAAAACATGAATTTTTGAGTGTAATATTATATTAAAATCAAGCAATATTAACATTATTTAGATTACTATATTACTTGACACCGTTATTAAAAAATGTCTTGCTGATACGCAAAGGCCTTCCCTCAAAGGCCTCCCCTTAGCGTTAGGAGAGGCCTTAACGTTCGATTTTACTATCCATCAAATTTTCATGGCTTTAAATGATATTGATTCTAAAGGAGTAAACTCCAAAAACTTTCTTTGGACTATTTATTTCAAAATCCAGCAACAATACTACTTTTTTACATTGAAAGTCGGTATTGATTTTAATAAGGGAGCTACCTGCGAATTTGGTTTCAAACATTTTAGTTTTGGATTCGTCTGGATGGACATCTGGATTTTTCAAATATAACCTCTTCAAAAGTAAGTTGTCTGTTAAAACTGATTGATATTGGTTACCTCACAATGTCATTATTTCTGGAGTAAAAAACAAAACAAAGAAAAAACACCTATGTAATATATTAAATGTGTACTTCACACAATAAAAACAGATTTTTCTGTAATTTAAATAATGACAGATATCCACCATTGATACTTAAGTACTCATGTATTTCTATATTCATCATAACTCTTTAGTTGCGTGCTTGTGCGTTATCTTGGTGAAACAAAATTTTTAAACGAATCTGATTCTTCATTTTTCACGTATTTCGTTACGATTTTTTTCATTTGTTTAGCATTGTAGCTTTCATTTGTTCAGCATTATAGTAGCCCCCGTTATAGTAGCTAAATGATCAAAGTATTCAATCATTACGACCCCTTGACTGTCCCATAATAGACAGCCCATGATCGTATCGGCGGTTGGAATGGCCTTGAATTTCTTAGGAGTTGCTGATGCTTGTCGTTTCCAGGTCATGGACTGTTGTTTTGTTTCAAAGTCGTAATGGTAAAGCCACTTTTCATCCATAGTTACGAATCGAGCAAATAAATTTCAAAGAGCGTTGCGAAATCTTCAATCTAGTGTGTTTCTGCTTATTATTATTATTATTAATTTAAAGCATTTAAACATTTAGCATGGTGTCTTTTTCAACCCTAAGACATCATGCAGATACAATGCGCACTACCTGTCCCATCTTCACTTCTTTAGCAATAAAAGGAACCACGATACAAAGATCTGCCAAAGCAATTTTTTCCACTTTTATAGCTATCTCTTCAGTGACTGCCATCATAGAGCAACCCGAGTGATGGTCATCATTAGCTGAAGTTTGTACACGAACTGCACGAAGTTTTTACACGGATACACCCATAAAATATGGGTGAGCATCAACCCCTAATGTATCTCGTAATTCTTGAAATAATCGCTCCATAAAAAAATCAAGCAAGGGTATTTAATTACTACTCGAAATTCCCTTTTTATTAACTGACTTAAAAAAAGGGGGAGGTTATCTATTCGGTTCTATCTTTTTTTAATGTTTCTTACCTTAGAACTCTGCCATTTATTAAACGATTTGGAAAATTCTTCTTTGTTTTAAAGGTCATACAGTTTACTTACAGTCTATAGTTACTTACAGTTTGGTCCCATTTTATCAAAATCCTGTTTTGATGATGGAATCCATGAGGAATTGAGGGAACTTCTCAAATAATATCATATAAAGTTGAAAATTTACATGTTGGATCAATTCCGATGATTATGCATTTTTTTATGGTAGGCATTTTCCACCCTGGGTTGGTTCCGGACAACCGGACTCCTCAACGGTCAACAGCTCAGACACGAATTTCTGTTCTAAGTTTTCCCCATGGCTTCTGCACCCAGGGTTGTCTCCGACGAGGGTCTCCTTAACGGTCAACAGCACAGACACGAAATTCTGTATATGCATTATTTTACGACAGCCCGTTTTAAGTTTCACCAAGACAGGACTACGGCACTCAGGGTTCGCTGCCATCGAGGGAACTCCTCAACGGCCAACAGCTCGGAAACAAAATTTTATATATGCTTTCAATTATGATAGCCCGATCTAAGTATCACCATGACCTGACTGCTGCAATTATTAAAAAAAAGAGTCAGTTTTTTTTTCGTTTAATTTTTGCCGACACGATTTGACAAGATACAAACAAATGAATATTATTGGAAAAAAAAACAAAAGAAAAACAGTTTTTTAGAACATTATAACAGATATATTAGATATTAGATACTGTGCCTGTCAGTATTTATTTTTATGTATTTCTAAATCCCGTCGTTTCCGTCGTAATACGAGATCCCGTCGTAATACGAGAAAGCAGGTGTATAGTATCATTCCTCCTATAGATTAACGCGTATCAAGAAGTCGCATTGTTTGCGGTGTTAACATATTTCTTTATGGCCTACTGGCGACTAGATAAGCTAAGTGCCAGAGGTTAATGATTCACAATAGGCCCTATTGCGTTTTTTTGTGAACTAAAACTGAAATTAGTTCAAGCGAACGAGATAGAGCAATACGTTAGAGCGGAATATGGAACGAACGATCGTCGATAAAAACTACCTACCTGTCGAACTCACTCGTCCGAACAAATTTGAACATATTTCGTGCGGTGTTAGATTTAGATGCATTATCTTTTGTGGGTATTTTTAATGCGAAAAAGTGACAACCGTTCATTTCACATTCCGCTCTAGCGTATTGCCCTGTTTCGTTCACACGGACTAATTTCCGGTTTTAGTTCAAGAAGAAACGGAATCGAGCCTAATATGTTTCAACGGGCATTTACCAACGTTGAAGGGTATGCATATCTTTTAATCTATTAAGCCAAGGTGAGATATAATAAAAAAGCCATATAATTAAAAAAAACTCATTACCTACCTATTTGTCATTATTCTATTGCGTTGAATCTTCAATCAATGCATTTTCCATATACAATATCTAAACAATATATTTTTACCCTAAATATTTCGAAACATTCATCTTCATTCCTGGAAAAACTAATTAGTTAAATTATCTTTGGATTGTTGTTTTAAAAAATGGCTATTTTCAATGAATAATAAAAAATCTCAATTTCCAATAAACCATTTCAATTTCTTTATTAAGTTAAGTAATTTCATAGAATTTTATTCTTTATTTACTATTCATTGATATCTTTGCTCCAAAACTTTAAAGCCGTTTACCTAAGTTTAACAAAAACACTACCTTTATCGTTCATCCCTTGGTGTCCTCTAATATTATTAGGTAAATATTTATATATATATATATATATATATATATATATATATATATATATATATATATATATATATATATATATATATATATATATATATATATATATATATATATATATATATATATATATATATATTTAGGCTTGTTTAAGGTTATAAATACATAGGATAAAACGAATTTATAGCACCCGACGTTTCGGCGACATTACAACCGCCGTTGTCTAGGGTAGACTGTCTAGATATAGAGTCTACCCTGGACAACGGCGGTTGCAACGTTGTTGAAAAGCTGGGTGCTGCAAATTTCACGCGGCAAATTCGTTAAATCCAATTTATAAAGTCAAACAACCGCGATAGTCTTCGATTTGTCTTGGGTTGTATTTTTAGGCTTTTTCTAGGGTTTTATTTTCTAGGCGTTTTTATTAGGTTAAAACAAGCCTGTTTCAAATAGATATTAGTTATAATGATTTTACAGGTTTATTAGTGATAGAAAAAGTGTAAAATATGGCTCACAGCTTTAAATTAAATAAAGTTTCGTTGTACAAATGCTTGATTGTAATTACCAATTTCCATCGTCAACTTACCTGAAAAAAATCGATGATATGTACAAGGATTGATAGCCGCATGCGAAAGATCATGCCCATTGTCGAGTTTTGCATATCGTATACCATACGCCAACCTGACACCGCTCCCTGGAATCACAAAAATAAAAGCTTGAAAGATCGATCACGGTTTGTGGCTTTGTGCTTTTTCGATATAATATGTCGGTATTCGAAAGATATCATGCTGAAAGGAGGATGGGCGTTTTTGGCCTAAAGACCAAAAACGATGAGTGATGCGTCATCGGAAAGGTTTTCATATGTTGTAAAAGTTTTTCTATGGAGGGTAATCCTAATTCGCCGTGGAATAGGCAAGGAAGCATATTATGAGAAAAACTTGTTGGAAATCCTGTAGTAATTCTCGAGTTATTAATACACAGACGGTCAGACATACACAAGGACAGACAAACATTAAACTTTATAATATGTAGGAAGACATAACCTAGATTGACAATAACCTAAAATGGTATGACCATGTTGACATCACAGCGTCAAGAATGAGAAAACTAATGTATGTATTTTAAAATATTCGAAACGTCTTTGAAATCAATGTCTTGAGGACGATATATTACGCGTTAGCTCAATCTCTGCTAATATACGGACAACTAGGCTGGGGTGGTATGGCCAAAACAAATCTGGATCCTCTGATAAAGGCTCAAAAGGCCTTGATTAGGGATATAGCCAGGAAGCCATACCGCTACTCCAGTGACCAGCTCTACAGGGATTTTATGGTGTTGGATGCAAGACAGCTATACGTACGGCAGGTCTTGATATGCTACAGGAAAGAACTCCAACGGGACAACAGCATGCCGACCAGTAACGCCCATAGACACGACACAAGACATAAAGACAGACATGTACAACCAAAAATGAGAACGACCTTTGGACAAAGACACTATATTTACCTAGCGAAAAAACTCCATAACATATTTACCACGCAATTAGGCCAAGCTACAATCATTCAAAATGATGCTCACTACAAAAGACTGGTAACATTATGGTTGTTACACTCGACGAGGGAGCACTGTGAGTCGTTAGTAACTAACGTTATTAAATAGGTGCAGAAATGACTTATATTACTTATTATTGTTATTATTATCTCATTAGCCTCATAACTGTATTCATATATCTCCCATATATATTATATCTCATTTAATTTAATAAATATTTTTGATTAATATATATACCTTGTGACATATTAAAAGGTCTATATATATAGAATATGTAGAAACTATAAACTAAAAAGAAGTGATGTTTCTAAATTCTTTATTTTGCCTAATTTATGCACACTCGGCACAGTGGAGGTCTGTGCGGATAAATATAAATTAGGGTGAAGGATATGGCTAAACCCTATCCTTCAAATATTACCTTAATAGGATAAAACAAGTAAACGTTATAAGTATAAAACACAATTTAAACTAATATTCAAAACAAACAATGAGTAAAAATGGTAAACAAGAGTGAAAATATTTAAAACAAAACAATATTAAAAAGAACAATTCAAAATTGCCGCTAGTCAGCGGCGAGCAGAGCTCAGGGTTACGGAGGTCGATTCTTGCTCCTCAAATATAATGGTACGGTTCAATTGGGGAATAGGATATGCGCGCTCCGCCATTCGAATCTTCGCGCCTTCCGCTGCGATTGACGTCAGGTGCAGCTCGTCGCGGCCGCCGAGGTGCGAGTACGGTACTCCGATGATCGTACTCTCGTACTAGCCGTAGACTGGAGCAGGTAGGTATGACGCCGCGCAGACTCGCCGGAACTACGATTCCCGATGCGGTCGTATGGCTTCAGATCAGCAGCCAGGCTCCAAATGACGGTCCTTAACGGCCGTGGAATGGCAGTGGGCTTGCTCAACGACCTTCCCCAACGACGATCCAAAAACGCAGATACGGAATCCCCGGATGTGCTCGTTTTCGACGCGTATTGCCCGAATAAGGATCCGATATGTAGATCCCTCGCAGAAGATCCCTATCGCAGAAAGGGCCTATTTTAGAATATTCGCGCCGGGACGAAGGTACAGATCTCGGAACAAGAACAGCAATAGCTCAAGTCCAGTCGTTTGATTCTGACCCCCGCCAAACCGATCCGAAAGGATCGCAAACAGAGTAAAATACATCGAGCACTTACCAGGAAAAACTATCGTCCTAATCCTACTACGGACTTCCCTGGGATCTTGAGATTCTGCTGCTTGGCGATAAAATGAGGGCGAATTCCCATTTCGGCTGGTAGTTATACTACATTTTTGGCGAGCCCGTAAGGGAAATTCCATTTCTCAGCGCGCGAGATTTTGAATTCAAATTAGGCCTTTTTATTTAGGATGATTAAAAATCTTAACGATTTAGAGAATTCTCTAAATTGTTAAGATTTTTAATCATCCTAAATAAAAAGGCCTAGTTTGAATTCAAAATCTCGCGCGCTGAGAAATGGAATTTCCCTTACGGGCCCGCCAAAAATGTAGTATAACTACCAGCCGAAATGGGAATTCGCCCTCATTTTATCGCCAAGCAGCAGAATCTCAAGATCCCAGGGAAGTCCGTAGTAGGATTAGGACGATAGTTTTTCCTGGTAAGTGCTCGATGTATTTTACTCTGTTTGCGATCCTTTCGGATCGGTTTGGCGGGGGTCAGAATCAAACGACTGGACTTGAGCTATTGCTGTTCCTGTTCCGAGATCTGTACCTTCGTCCCGGCGCGAATATTCTAAAATAGGCCCTTTCTGCGATAGGGATCTTCTGCGAGGGATCTACATATCGGATCCTTATTCGGGCAATACTCGTCGAAAACGAGCACATCCGGGGATTCCGTATCTGCGTTTTTGGATCGTCGTTGGGGAAGGTCGTTGAGCAAGCCCACTGCCATTCCACGGCCGTTAAGGACCGTCATTTGGAGCCTGGCTGCTGATCTGAAGCCATACGACCGCATCGGGAATCGTAGTTCCGGCGAGTCTGCGCGGCGTCATACCTACCTGCTCCAGTCTACGGCTAGTACGAGAGTACGATCATCGGAGTACCGTACTCGCACCTCGGCGGCCGCGACGAGCTGCACCTGACGTCAATCGCAGCGGAAGGCGCGAAGATTCGAATGGCGGAGCGCGCATATCCTATTCCCCAATTGAACCGTACCATTATATTTGAGGAGCAAGAATCGACCTCCGTAACCCTGAGCTCTGCTCGCCACTGACTAGCGGCAATTTGAATTGTTCTTTTTAATATTGTTTTGTTTTAAATATTTTCACTCTTGTTTACCATTTTTACTCATTGTTTGTTTTGAATATTAGTTTAAATTGTGTTTTATACTTATAACGTTTACTTGTTTTAACCTATTAAGGTAATATTTGAAGGATAGGGTTTAGCCATATCCTTCACCCTAATTTATATTTATCCGCACAGACCTCCACTGTGCCGAGTGTG
This sequence comes from Micropterix aruncella, assembly GCA_944548615.1. NCBI lineage: Eukaryota > Metazoa > Arthropoda > Insecta > Lepidoptera > Micropterigidae > Micropterix > Micropterix aruncella. The sequence goes on along the minus strand of OX155964.1, from coordinate 31,309,924 downwards.
CATAAATTAGGCAAAATAAAGAATTTAGAAACATCACTTCTTTTTAGTTTATAGTTTCTACAAATTCTATATATATAGACCTTTTTTTTTATGTCACATTATGGCGAAAGAAGTGATGTTTCTAAATTCTTTATTTTGCCTAATTTATGCACACTCGGCACAGTGGAGGTCTGTGCGGATAAATATAAATTAGGGTGAAGGATATGGCTAAACCCTATCCTTCAAATATTACCTTAATAGGATAAAACAAGTAAACGTTATAAGTATAAAACACAATTTAAACTAATATTCAAAACAAACAATGAGTAAAAATGGTAAACAAGAGTGAAAATATTTAAAACAAAACAATATTAAAAAGAACAATTCAAAATTGCCGCTAGTCAGCGGCGAGCAGAGCTCAGGGTTACGGAGGTCGATTCTTGCTCCTCAAATATAATGGTACGGTTCAATTGGGGAATAGGATATGCGCGCTCCGCCATTCGAATCTTCGCGCCTTCCGCTGCGATTGACGTCAGGTGCAGCTCGTCGCGGCCGCCGAGGTGCGAGTACGGTACTCCGATGATCGTACTCTCGTACTAGCCGTAGACTGGAGCAGGTAGGTATGACGCCGCGCAGACTCGCCGGAACTACGATTCCCGATGCGGTCGTATGGCTTCAGATCAGCAGCCAGGCTCCAAATGACGGTCCTTAACGGCCGTGGAATGGCAGTGGGCTTGCTCAACGACCTTCCCCAACGACGATCCAAAAACGCAGATACGGAATCCCCGGATGTGCTCGTTTTCGACGCGTATTGCCCGAATAAGGATCCGATATGTAGATCCCTCGCAGAAGATCCCTATCGCAGAAAGGGCCTATTTTAGAATATTCGCGCCGGGACGAAGGTACAGATCTCGGAACAAGAACAGCAATAGCTCAAGTCCAGTCGTTTGATTCTGACCCCCGCCAAACCGATCCGAAAGGATCGCAAACAGAGTAAAATACATCGAGCACTTACCAGGAAAAACTATCGTCCTAATCCTACTACGGACTTCCCTGGGATCTTGAGATTCTGCTGCTTGGCGATAAAATGAGGGCGAATTCCCATTTCGGCTGGTAGTTATACTACATTTTTGGCGGGCCCGTAAGGGAAATTCCATTTCTCAGCGCGCGAGATTTTGAATTCAAATTAGGCCTTTTTATTTAGGATGATTAAAAATCTTAACGATTTAGAGAATATTTCTGATTTTTATTTATTTCTAACCCAATGATCAGAATCCCCTTACCTCTATCCTTCATTTTCCTATCCTCGAAAACCTAAAAGTAGGAGAACCCACGACCTTTAAGATGGCCAATTTACCATCTAGCACACCTTATGAAAATGGATAAAATTTATGAAACAAGATTCCTACCATATCCCAATAATGAACAATTAAAAAGAAACCAATTTAATTTCGGATTAAATAAAATAAACACCTTCGGAAAATATTTCCGAAACATCGCATCAATCTCCTACGCCTGGCAACGATCTATTCCGACGTCCTTATTCGGCCGATTTCGTGTACGCTCGGCATAGAGTCGAGCGCCGAACGATTAAATAGCGCTCGCGCCGCTTTCGATTGTGAAAAGTCGCCGGATGACAGCTCGTAAACATGCTCGCGAACTATGTGGAACTCGAGTTGGATGGGAAAATGGAATAAAATCAGCGGGAAAACGCGGAGAGCGTTACAACCTATATACTATAATAGTTATACAATATAAACTTGTAGGATTTCCCAAGATTAAATAAATTACCTATACACCCGGCAGATGAACGCAGTACTAAATATCACCTCAATACAGGCTCTGCCTAGTGAGGTGATAAAATCCCGCCGAAGCCGCACCTTTAGTAAATTTCCAGGGTTCACATTTTGTATGTACGACTAAATGATGTAAAATATACTATAGGAAATTTAAACATGTAATACTAGGGATAAATAAAATAAATAAATAAAATAAACATTATCATTTAGTCAGATGGGAATATTTGTATACTTATTGTGCGACAAAATGACAAATTATGCAAATTATAATTATATATTTATGGAAATATATAATTATTAATTCAACGCCATGATTCTGCAACACTTCTAATTAGGCAGCTCCTGTTCCAAGGAAAACGCCAAAATTATATGACAGCAATAATCGTTGTAATTTAAAAATAATATATCTATTGGTTTCATAAAATAAAATCAAAAATTGCTGAGAAATTGTTATAGAAAAAAGAAATCAAAATCAAAAAATCTATCGGTAATGAAAGTAGTAGTAAATAACCATAAAATAATTCTAAATACGTAATATTACGTAATAGAAATATAAATCTGAATAAATGGTAATTTATATTGCCAGTGATTTGAGGGTGTGTACATTATTTGTGTAAAATGCGTTGCTATTTTTGAAATGTCATGAGGATGAATTTAGTTTCCGTTCTTCCTTTACTTATTAAAAACCGAATGAGGCATTTTTTACGAATCACCTGTGTAAGTCCTGAAATATCGGAATGATTTTAATAAACAACTAATTAATATCAGAGCAAAATAATGATTATGGTAATAATAATATGTTTATATTACCATTATTCAAATTGGCGATAATCGTAGGTACTTTTTTTTAATAATACAAAAAAATACATATTGGTTTGAGTAAACGCTTCAATTTATTTATTTATATATTTCAAACATAATGATAAAACACATTAAAATGGTCATACCAAGTATGGTCATGGTGCGAAGAAACAACGGCCCACAGTCACATGACCATGCTCAGCGCATACCCAATTAGGCCGAATACAGCCTGTATCTGGGCATACGACTTATTTTCTGACTTAGGTGGAGAAGCCTAACTGACGTAGGTACTCATACAGATACATATAGACATACACACATACATATACATACATACACAAATATATAAATATAACGATCTAGATATATTATAGTATTATTCTTTTGCATTATTTTACAATATATTACATTTTGTATATTACATATCATATTATATAGTATAAGAGTAAAGTTATGCAGAAATATTATTTTTTTTAAAAATGACATACAGAAGTTCGTTCTCTATTCTTGAACGACCTATGTTATCGAGAAGCCATTATTTTATATTTTTTTCGAATAAAATGTTACTTTCTATTTCTTTAATTTTGTCATCAAGACGGTTGAATATCTTTGGTGCTATATAGTTGAATTGTCTTTGGGCAAATGAAAAATTAACTCAGGGAACGGCATAATTCAGACCCGCAAATGCTCTTGTAATTCGGTGTTGCTGGCTTCGTGGTCGTTTATCTGAGGTTCGATGGAAAAACATGAGTGACTGTTTCACAAACAGCTGGCGTATATCTAACACCTTATTTTCTTTGAATAGCATGCTGGGATCATATGGTGGGGGCCTTCTATTGATTAATATAATTATATTATAACAAAAGCTTTTGGACTTTCACTAGAGAATTCTCCCCAAGCTATATTATATTGAATTGTCAATAACTCATGCCATATCAATCTGATTGCAAATGATATACTATGATAACTAAAGCGTGAATATATTACCTACATAATAAATACATCATATAGACATTAACATTTTTGTAATGTTTTAATAAGGATAATCATATTTGACGGTACTTTAATTGCTGATTTACCTCTTCATGTAAAATAAGTTCATGGTGTGCCATAAAAATGGCAGTTTCTTTGATCATATCGTATTTAGTAATATCTGCACTTGAGAGTATGCCGCAGTATAGTACTTTACTACCATCTGGAGCATATCCGGGCATCACATGGTAGATCCTGTAAGATAATAAAAATTCATTTTAAATAATTTAGAATTTTTTAAAATTTTCGATAAAAAATGTAAAATGGGACCGAATTTCAATTAATTCATAATCATTCATAAGAGTTTTGCTTGAATAAAGTGACTTTCTATTTTACTAAGAATGGTTGCATAGTTTTAGAGACGATTTGATGAAACGTGAGCGTTACTAGTATTAAAATGAAAATTAGAGGCATCTAACTCATCTCTTTTTTATATTATTTTCTATTCAGGCCGACCCCCTCCATATTGAGTATATATTTTTATAAAAACTATTATGTCTAGACGAATTACATTTCCTCTTGTCACTTGTTAATATTAGAAAAAAAATCGCCTCCTTTAAAACGGCCACCTTGAAAAGGACCTAAACACCCTCCCTTAATAACATCAAGGAATTTTCATGTCAAATTTGGAGAAAGTCGAATAACACTCATGGTCGTGCATGACAAATAACCAGACGAAAAGCAAAACGGTCGAGCTGAAAGAGTGACGTCCCTTAGTCAAATAAGAATAAAATTATATTGTGCGTCAGGGGCTTTGGAGACGATCAATTTAAAATAATGGTCCAGGATGTTCTTGTTAGGAAGCCTAATTTATTTTATTTGTGTCCTTGCCAATATTGAATTTTCTAATCTTTCATTATAATTTTTACTAAAACAAATTTTCTTTGACTATATTACTAAATCCAATCATTGACTATTTATATTGCGCCGTTTTAATTGTTGTAATTTTATAATTGTAATATTTCTAATTTGACTATTTTATAACTGACTATTCGTTTTTATATTTTGACTATCTGAATTATTAATTTATACCTACTTAAGCATTTTAGCAGCTGTTTAAAGGATTTTATGTTTTTTAGGAAATTTAATTATTATTTGTTTTTAGAGTTTAAAAAAAATAGGTAATCTAGAAAATAATGAATTATTCCATATCAGGTATACCACATAATCATGTAAAATTAATTTGGTTATACCACGAGTAAGGAATCTTGTCGTGTCTCAATCCGCGACCGAATTCGAAACGAGACTATTAGAGAAAGATGCGATCTACTAACAACGATCGAAGAAGAAGTACAAAAACGTCGGCTACGATGGTTCGGACATGTTTGCCGAATGAACGATAATCGATTGCCACGTAAACTTCTTTGGCGAGACCGTCCGACAGAATGGAGAATTCAGCGATCGGCATTGAAGAAAACCTGGCTAAATAACATCAAATATGACCTTAAGAATCAATGATTATCGGCTAGGGATGTTGGAGACGTGGCAAAAATCGTCAAAAATGGAAGCGAATCGTGAATAGAGAACGAGATCCAGCGGCACAAGGATTCTTAAAAACTGGCTTATTATATTAATAAATAAATAAAGTAAATAATAACGACCATAAGAAATATCTAAATGTAGAATGAACACTAATAACTGAAAAAAAAATGTTTAGTAATAAACAGTAGTTAAAAACTCTTTCTAATACATACCCAACTTGGTGTTCGCTTAAATACTTCTCGCTATACAGATGCCTTGTGCCAAAATATTCAGGATGGAGTGTTCTAAACGTGTAGAAGTAGTCCAAGGTTTTCTTCGTATAATTCTCGTCAAACTTGCAACTCGAGAAAAATAAAATGACATCCTCTTCTAAAAAACGCACATTACTTTAATGACATTGAAAATGCAACTAAAAAGTAGTAATGAGTTAGAATGTAAAAGTTTTTTTCAAGATACTGCGCTGGTATAGATTTGTATGTCAGCTTCTAATATAAACTTTCTACTGACGATAAAAACAATGTCTCGTTAGAATTATTCAAATTGATCATTATCAGATTTTTTTCGGGAACAGGAGGGTGTTATTGCGGAGTTCAATAAAAAGTGATGAGTATGATAAAGGTAACTTTCATCGAATGTTCTTTTATTTTTCGACATACTCACCTTTTAGATTTACACACTTGATATTTTTTTGCAAACATAAAATACCCTTCCTTTATATAAAATACTTTTCGACCCGATTGCCTAAAATTTCCTGCACGGGGGCTACTAGTACGTCGTCATCTTCAAAGCTTCGACCTCTGAAGTTTTTCTTTAATGTTGGAAAAAGACAGACATCACTAGGATTAAGGTCTGGTGAGTATAATAATAATAATAATAATGATAAAAAATCCTTATTTTAAATAAAAAAAGGCGAGCTTATTGCCTTGCGGCAATGTCTATCAGCTAACCTATATCTTGAGTTTATAACATATTTATTACTTTATCTACGCAAAAGAACAATAAAATTACGAGTGATAACAAAGGAACAAACAGAAAACTAGAAAGAAACAGATAAGAAAAAAAGGTAAAACAAATTACTAAAATTAAATAAAGACCCAGAGGAAATAAAGGAGAGGAACGAAGGAAAGGGAAGCAAAAAGGAGGGGAAGAGGTGGGTTGGTTAATTTATGGATTTTAGGGTTATATGCTCCTTGAGCCTGGCCTTGATGCTGGAGGAGATGCTGGGGGCAGTTCTGACATCAGCATTTGATGTCTTGACATCAGATGCTGATTTTCAGATGACATCTCCATTCTGAGTATGGAGAATGTTCTAATACTTCAAAGACAGCTTCTTCGATAGCAGCTATCGAAACTCTGGACTTGTGCTGTGGCGTAATCTTGGTGAAAATAAAAACAGTTTTATCGAGTTTGCTTTTTTGTCTTTCACGTAAATTATTAGAATTTTTAAAATTTGTTTAACTTATAAAGCCCCTATTGTAGTAGCACCATGATCAAGGTATTCAATTATAACGACCCTTTGACTGTCCCAGAAAAGAAAGCCCATAATCTTACCGGCAAATTGATGATGCCATACATATTTTGTCCATAGTTTGGAATCGAGCTAAAAAACGATCAGGATCAGTCTAGTTTTTTTTTTCTGCGCGTTCGTAAGCATTCTAGGTAAGTGTTCCTGCTACGTCATGCGTATTGCTTTTTACTCCAAATCGATCATGTAAAACACTATCAAAATCTCTATAGCACTACCTATCAAAATCTTTACATCTTCAGCAACAAAACGAGCCGTGACAAGACGATCCTCCAAAACAATTTTTTACATTTTTTTTAATATCACTTCAATGACCGCCGTTGTAGGGTGACCCGAGCGAGAGTCATGGTTAGTGTAAATTCTTCCAGGCCTAAACTCAGTACACCAACGTGCAAACGTAGAATATGAGAAAGCATCAACCTCGTATATATCTCGTTAGTCTTGAAATACTCGATCCGTATTTTTTTTAAGCAAACATATTTAATTACCTTGCGAAATTCGCAACACTCTATAACGATGCTTATTATGAAGGTAAAATTTTTATTTTTTTTTAAATACAGTGTAACACGAGCTCCGTGTTTTCCTGCGGGTTTTCACTATTTTCACGCATTTTCTCACATTCGTATCGAAGCCGGCGCGTACGCAGTCGCATAGTTTTGACAGCTGAAGCGCCGGGTTCAGAAGCGAGCAACATTACGGCGAGTGACGTAACTAAAGACCTCGCGTTGCCAGTACGACTATTGGATACGATTGCGAATCAAAATCATGAAAATGAAAAAGTCATAATTATAGATTGAAGATGAGTCAATAAATCGTAGTTAGTTGAGTAGTCGCCGAGTAAATTCATTCGTGCCTTTATACACTCAATTTCAGCATGATACAGGAGTCAATTTTATTATCTTTTATCAATTATCACTCAGCTCATTGAGGGTCACGGTGAGTTCAAAGCCAAGTTATTTGACCTTGGACTCAATGACGATCCCTGGTGCTCGTGTGGTACTGGTCGCCAGACGGCCGAACACATCGTTTGGACATGCCCCAAGCTCGACGCCGCACGGGCGGAAATGTTGTTTGTGGTTGGTTCGTGCGTCGGCAGTCTGCCGGTTTGGTATGCGGACTTGGTACTTTGTAGGTTTCGCGAGTTTGTGGATCAATGGGTGTCCCTCTGGGAGGATCTGAGGCAGAGGGGCTATCCTCCTCCGGGGGAGGGCCCCCCTCTTAGCAGTGCGAGACGTGGGCTGCTTCATCATCCGAAGTCGCCCGTACTGTATCGTCCTTAATCGCCCCTGTGGGTGCGTGCCCTTTCACAGGATCCCAGTCGTCGACGTCTCCGACGGCATGTCCCTGCCGTTTGCTGCCCGTTTTTATTTAAATTTTTTTCGACACGCCGCATGGAGCATACCTTCCACCGCCTCATCATTGAAATAAAAATAATATATCATACTATATAAATAATGAAATATGTTACCGCTTAGTCGCCTAGTTTAGTTTAGTAATTAAGTAATAATTGTAAAAATTTTGAAGTTTAAATAAGCGGTTTACGGGGTACCGGCGTGGGCTGAAGCCCGGAGAATCCTTCCTAAGGTCTCCGTTCGCTCACCCCTCTCGCGCTACCCTTCCGGCACCCGTGAGGTTGTCGTTGCATGACATCCTGGGCAGATAAAACGACCCACGTCGTTAGAACTGCCCGGGTGGTGGGCGAAGTTTTCAACCCTCGCCTGTCACCGCGTAGATATTAAATGACAAATGACTGTTCAGGTAACCAAATTCTGGAATTTGGGATTTTCGCCAGTAGTATTACAAATGTTTTAATAAATAAATTCAAATAAAAATAGTAGGAGCATTCTATGTAGCATATATATATCTGAATTAAATGCCTTAACAAAAGCAGGCTTATACTGAAAAAAATATGGAACATGCCTTTAAAGTAATCATAACTTTAAGGTTTTTCCCCCATTAGTATATTATCTCATAAACGTCCATTTTAGTGTGACAGTAGAATGGTAAATTAAGTAACAGCATAATTGAAAATTCTATTAAATCTTAGCTAAGTTTTGAAAAAAGGGTTATTACTGGTTAAAAAAACTAGAAGTATTACCAAAAATAACTAAAGATACCTATTTTTTTAATTGATATATATCGAGTTCACAATGCACAACTAAAAATTTTAAAACTAATCAATCACTTTTCAATAAAGTTTGACAATTGGATCCAAAAATTTTTACCTTAGAAAAATACAAGCCTAAACTATTAAGCAACTCAATGGTTTATACAGGCAAGCTAGTACAACGATAAATTAGTATTAGCATAATTATGTAAAAGGAAGTAATCACATATAGTTATTGTAAATCAAGCTACACACAAAAGCAACGAAACTGGGTCGCTAACATAAACGTATGAATATCTCGGAAACTAAAAGAGCTAACTTATTAATAATAATAATAATAATTAACACAGTACTTTTAAGAAAAGGCGAACTCTTGCCCGCAGGAAATATTTTAGAGTTAACCTATACTATTGTATGAACATTATTTGCGAACTCGCAAATAATGTTCATACAATAGTATAGAGTACATAACTTAACGTATATAAAGAGTATGCCAATTAAAATAAAAGAGGATAGAAAGAAATATATTGAATATACTTAAATCTTTGTGAGCATAGGATGTGCCACACTAAAATAATCTAACACCTATACGGACGCTATAGTTTAAAAAGGAGAAAAACTGGAGGGAAAAACGATTTTATCTGGAAGATTTTAAATCAATAATAAACGTATTAATAATGAATATTGAATACCAGGAGCGTTTGCTATAATTTTTTTTATAAGAGAACAAAGACAAAAGCAAAAACAAATGCAGTGAATTTGTAGTCCGATTTCCACAAAACCATTTATTTAGGTTGAACATTTTTAAAGGCATTATTTTACAGCAACTAGAAGGTTTCAATAATTTTATTTGAGTAGTATTAAATTGTATATAAATTACTTATCTTCTGAATGAGCTAGCATTTTTAGTTTCCAAGATATTAATGTTATGTTAGTGACCCGGATTCATTGCTCTTGTGTGAAGTTAGCATAAGCACGACACTCGTAGCAAAGCCAAAATAGCCCTCCCCAAAGTCCGTTGGACTATGATCCAAAAGTCATATAGAAACCAGGTAGTAATGGAGTAACAGAGTAGAATATCGGAAAAAGAAGAACATTTTCATACGAAACTTCATACATTGTAAGAACTTAAGTGTCTATTAAAGTACTCTATATAAGGCGGGATAGTAACCCTCGGAGCAAAAAGAATATCGGAGGAAAAAGAACATTTTCATCCGGAACTTTATACATCCTAAGTACTTGGTCTATCTTCTTCCAACTTATGCAATCGAATGCACTCGAAATATGGCAGAATACGAACCTACGGAAGATGAAGAGTATCGAAGTAAGAAGAAAATGTTTAAGTAGTTGGCCATTAAACTCTTTATTAACCTACCAATGGCAATACGAGATTTGGAACAATATTCGAAAATACAAAAATATTTGAATATACAGTTAAACACATGCTATTTATTAGATAGACAACCTCAAGGAAATATTAAAATACCCTTAACATTGTACATATTTATTATAATTGTCGTATTTATTATATCTTTAAAAGGTACCTCTATTATACTTATGTTGAAAAATACGAGGTAAACATGCTAGTAATAAGTTAATAATATTTGATTATTCATTACGGTTATTGTCGTTTTACGTATGACATTATTGTGCATTTATCATTTATTTTTTCTGAATGTTGGTTATTTTTAGTTTTATTTTTACTGTTTTTAATTTTAAAAAAATATCTATTATTACATTTATATTTTGATCATTGTGTTTTGAATAATTAGGATAATGACATATCCAACTGTATTTGCAATTTTTGACGAATAAAAGACTTTTGCTTATGGCTATTACAAAAATAAATTTAATTGCTTATGGCTAAATAAAAATAAAAGACTGGCTATTATAAAAATAAATTTTAAAGGAATGCTTAATTTGAAATAAGTACGATTTTTAACATATACGCTAGTTTTAAAATCATTATTGCTTACGATTATTTATTTTTCTGGATTTTGAATTTTTTAAATTAATTGTATGTTAAATACTTTATTTGCTCTTTTGGCAATAGTGAAAGTAGGCATTGTTATTTAAGTAACATTTTAAATTATATGTGACATTCAATTGTGAAAACTGGTCTATCTGGTGTCTCCAAAATTATTTTCTTTTTGTTGCTGTTAATACATATTTCTATTTAAGTAGACGTTTCATAAATATACTCTTTGTAGTGTATATTGCATAAAAAGTTTTAACTGCTAACTGCTATAGCTAAATTATATCAAAAATATTGTTTTTATTCCAATGAAAAGGCACTCTAGTCATTTACTATAACATTAAATTAGTCTTTTATATGAATCAATATGTTACCTAAGTGAATAACTAAAATAAAATATTTTCGAGATAAAATTTGAACACCTACCATCAATTTCAGGAAGATGCGGTTCATTTTTAGTCCATTCTAATAACCGTATCACTGTTTCTTTTGACAATTTTGGATTTCTTTTATATTCCAATTCTGCAGGGAAGCGTTTCAATGACATAGTTTAAGTTCATTAAATAAATAGACCCTGCTACCTAAGTCCCGGCAAGGTAAACGGTAGCCTTACACTTTTATTATTTTATTATAGTAATCGTTTTACGTTACACGCGATTATGAATGTTCTATTCTTGTCAGAATCAAATGTAGGTTAGTGATAAAGCTTTTAACGGATACGAAAACACGACTGACACCACTTCTTATCAATAAATAACTGAACGACGGTGACATTCAGCTCCTTTTATACCAGGATTATGTTTTCCGCTACTAAAATTAAAAATATAATTTTGAAGATTGTGAGTTTGGAACCTAAAATTAGGTTTCCAATGACGACATACGTACCTACAGCAAGTCATCTGCGTACATATTGCAAGTATTATTTACTGATCTCAAGTTAGTAGTAGGTATTATTTATTGATGCCAAGTTAAATGAAAAAAAATATATATGTTTGCCATATTTTATTTTAGTGCCATATTTCTTTTCTGCTATATTAATGCCATATTACTTTTTTTTCTTAAATGAATTTAATATAAAAATAGCACAATATACGTTGGCGCTAAAATTAAAATAATAATAAGCAAACAAACATTATTAAATTACACAATATAAGCGATGCAAAGACTTAACCAGTAAATATATAAAAAAAACACGACTGCCTTTACTGAATATGAACTATTGTATATGTATATAATTACTGTTATTGCGGTTTTTTATACAATGTTTGTGGTTTATGTATTTATACATACAGATAGATATATTTCCGGAATATACTCAATCAGACCTTTCATTTGACGCTAAACACAATATATTTTTGTTAATTTGTGTCATTTGGACACTGAAACAAGTATTTTGATATTTGCACAGTTTAAGTAGTATATCGTACTAGGGATGACATAACGATTCTAACAATATCACACGTTTCTAAATCGGTTCAAGCGTTTAGAAGTTATAGTGGAAATAAAATTCAGATTTTAATCATTGATATATACCGGTTTTTTCCGAGTACAATCGCGTAGTTTTATAATTTTTCAAAATGTTGGATCAGAATAAATCTGTAAGAAACAAAAACGGTTATTTAAAAATCGGTAATATTTTGCGGAGTGTAATAATTAAACACTTTGTATAATTTATTATGCTAAATTAATATTTTTTTTATATCTCTTCGTTACTTACCGGATCTATTGCTGACGGCCGCGAAGAGAAAGAACGAAAAAAAAACTAAACTGTCGAATGATGAATGTCAACACGCACCGCGAAACACGGCTATTTATATTAAAGACGCTGCTTTCTCATTATATGAGAGTAAGGGGTCGTCGCACCTACCCTATGACATTCGGGATGACATTACATCTTAACTTTAATGACCAATATAAAGCCCTACCCAGAATAGGGAGAACTAAGGTTCATAGTGATGTACCAAAAGTCGACATTAAATGAAAGCAGCCTAAAAATAACTGAAACGAAATGGAAGCATCTTCAAAAATTAAAAGCTTACATCCCTCAGGATTGTCGGCCATATAATGATTCGCTGCGTCTTTCAAGTTATTTCACTTATATTTCAAGATTATTATTGTCATTTAAAGGGCGTTTTATGTACATTTAATTTCCTGGTACATAAATATATCTTATAAAGGTAATGTTTTTGTATTTGGAAAACACTACGTAACACAAAAAAACCATAACTCGAAATTTGTAGACAGTCTATCTTAGACAACGGCGGCTACAACGTCGCCGAAACGTCGGGTGCTACAAAATTCACGCGGTAAATTCCTTTTTTTTTCTTATTCATAATGTCAAACAACAGCAATAGTGTCCGATTTCATGGCTTTTAAAAATTCTTCATAGTACCCTTCGGCTACGTGACGACCAAATTTGGTTGCACATCAGAAAACCGTTGACTACGTAACGACCAATATTGGCGGCTTGCTCCCGCAGCGCACAGGAATATTATTTTCTAATTCGAACGCTCATCAAACATCATATTTTTTTTCGAGAAATCATCAAAAATTTTATTTGTTTTTTTATGAGCTAATATCTAAATATTTTTGTATGTAAATAAGCAAAACGAAATATTGCCTTTGATAGAGAATCTAATAAAGATCACGATAGTATTTACAATTTCTAAATAAGGTTCCGTATTTTTTAGTAAGACAAGTACAAGTTAGAAATACCGAGTTTTTTTTCACTTTTTCGACTTTCTCATATTTATTAATAATTATCTATGATTACTATGATTCTCTTTATGATTGCTATAGTAGTTCCATAGTTATAGTAATTTTTGTAAATTCCAATAAATTGCCCCGGTCTGCCATGAAATTATGCCGCTACTCGAAGGGTTAAGTAGTGGTCTAAAATTGGTAAAATGTCATCATTTACCGAAGAGAAAAAGCTAAATTTCATTTACGATATCTGATATTATTATTTTAACATCGAATTTATTAAAGAAGAAGCCTTTTGTTAAAACAATTTTAGCACTGTTTTTGAACTGTATGTATTTTTAACTGTTTTTGTTAATACACGAGTAATATGGACCCTCCTTCTCTCAATTCGTCTTATCTTTTTTTGTTCTGTAGACGGATATTAATAATCATCTCGGTTGATAACCTTCTCACTTTTAATACGCAATAAAATGACAGAGTTACGGTTATATCATTGACCTTAAATTAGCGGAAAGGAAAAATCACTTTATGTGACGAGTTAGTCCGTCTGTTCGCATTTGATTCTCATAAACTCTCGGAAGTCCTGAAGAAAAAAATCAGTTAAGTCACCCCAAGATTCCCCTTAAGTAGCCAAGGGCTTATTTCATCTAAATATTTAATTTATATATAAAATCGCGGACAACACAAAAATAAACAGCGGACGAAGCCGGATGGGTTACTATTATTAGTGTATCTTGTATATGAGATAATGGTAGCTAATGGGCCCTTGCTCAGTTGGCCACGAAGACCCATTGTGTTCAGGGTTGGTCACACTCACGGGTCAACACCCATCTGGCGGCCTCCACGCATGTAGGGCGAGCCCGGGTAGGACTCTGTCCTTAGGGCTAGTTTCCCCTAGGAATCAACTTTCTGGCGCTCCTGGACGATCTGGGCACCGTGCGGCGTAAGCCAATCGACTGTGTACTCTGACTAACAGTCGGGGGAGTCTGGAAGCAGTACTGTTTCCTATAGAGCGGGGGTGGTTGCGGACCTTAAGGCGACTGCTATTGAAACGACCATAGGCTACCCGATCCTGGGTGAACAGCCGGGCAAAGGGTGCCGTGGTCCGCGATAGATTCGGTATACACCGTTTCACCGCTTCGTAAGGGAGAGGACCGCGCAAGCGACCTCGAACTCGTAACCAATCGACAGACCGGAGTAATCTGGTCGCAATCGGAAGTAAGGGCGTGAGTGTAAGCCCGCTGGGTAACATACCTAGTTATCTCGCGGTTAAGGCATTGGCCTCTTACGGGCATGTGGCGGAGCTCGACGGTGGATTGTTTTGTCCAAGTCTTCTGTGTTCACTTCACGGGAGAGAGAACGACTAATCGTTAAAACTTCCTGAGGTGACGGGTTCGCCCGTTGTAGTTGACAACTCTATATGTATATGAGATAATAGTTCTTAACCAGGGGGATCCTGGTTTAGACGTCCAAAAAAATATATTTTTCATGTTTTTTTTTAACCAAAAGCTGAAATCTATTCATAAATCTTTTACTATTGCTGTAAGTATAAGAAACTTACTACTTTTTTATTAAATAAAACTTTAAAAGCGTTTTTCTCAAAGCCATATTTTTTGGTATTGGTGATAAAAAAACTACTTGACGGATCGAGTTTTCCAAAATAAAATTATTTAAGATAACTAAATTTTCTTCCATATGAACTGAAAAAAATCAGGAAACGATGTTTTATATATAAAAATGATGTTTTATATATAAAAATGTTATTTTTTTTTGTTGATCTACAAAATACATATTACCTATTATGTAAAAATGTATATCTTATTTTACTTTTTTTATTTCAGGCAAAATTTTGCTTGCTTTTACTATCGATTATTATAATAGTCGTTATTATTATTATTATTATCGCAAGTAATTCTGCAGCGGTAGAAACATTTGCAATTCAATATCTCAAAAATAGTTTTAAAAATATGTTTTTCTTTCAAATGTTAATCAAACTGATATAAAGTATTCATGATCAGATTTCGACTTAAAGTTAAAAAAAAAAACATGAAAAACACGTTTCTTTTGGCCTTATAAAGCAGCCCCCCCCCCCCCCCCCCTTAAGGTAAGGACATATGCCATAGCGTCAAAAAAGTATAGCGCACAATTAAAATTAAAGATTTTATTAAACAGAAAGTTGGATTAAGTTGCAAGGTATCAAATACAATATCATTGAGTGCAGGTAACTCCCTAGATATTTGGAGGACTTATGGCGGTCATGTTTCGTAAATACCTATCCTATTGGTCGGGACACTGGGCGGGTTAAAGTTTAATTTATTGCTTTCCATATCTTATGAGAAATACCTGAGAAAATATCGATAAAAACGAGCCAAAATCGATTTATTTCTTATGAATGGAATATCTCGTATACGAGATATTCCAACCAAAACTTCGTAACGTGATTTCGGTCCGACGGGGCATCTGTCTACCGAATGTCAAGTCTCTAAGTCCAAATTTTCGAGATTGAAGTATGACTAGCGCGCCCCTTACCCTGGTGGACCGATTTGAACCACAATCTTTTCAACTCTTGCGGTGTCCAAATGATGCATGTATAGCAAATTTCAGCTCAATCGGACGAAGCGTTTTGGCTCTATCGTGAAGGAATACAGGCTGACAGGCAGACACACAGACACACAGAAGTACGGCCACGATACTTTTCTTGCCAGGAAAGTAAAATTGACATCTTTATTAACGCCCCAATGAGGACCACACGCCAATTTGACCTGTTTCGATTGCCGCGCTTTAAAACTAATGCATCAAGGAATGGAGTACTCACACGCTGTTGTGAGCTTTATAATACCCATTTAAATGGTATTGATATCTTTAATAATTCCATAATCACTTACAAATACTCCGTAAATCAAACCCTAACCGATACAATAAGCTGACTTGGTTTTTAGCTATTTTTATTGATTATTATTATTATTATTATATTTTATATACGCCATTACTAATATCATACCCGCTCACACTCCACACTTACACGCTCAACACACTCCCACAAACACATACACACACCCTGCATACTCGACTCTTATGTACTTCTAAAATTGAAAAAAAATAAAATTGAAGGTACGTTAGTTTTATTAAGTAGTTAAAAAAAAAACGTAATTTATGTAATTTTATTGAAGTCCGTAACCGGTTTTATTTGTTGTAAATCTGCATACATTTAAAAAAATATTATTAATGTAATACTGTGTGATTTCTCAATAAAAAATTGAATTGAATTGAATTTAGTAAATAATATTAAAATAATAAGACTGATGACTTAAATACGCATTTGGTATTATATACATACTATATTTTAAGATAGGATACCACATAGGCATGCATAGAGCTCCATCTAAAGTGCGCCGCCATTCTGTTACCACAAACGCAGCCATATTGAAATATGAGAATATCAATCAATTTTTGGATCTAAAGTGCCATCTACTACACGTAGTATAATCCTAGCTGCCAATCGTACGGATTTGATCAATCTAATACGCTACATAATCAAAGATTATACTTTATAAATACGCTATATAAACAATGATTATACTTTATAAATACGCTATATAAACAATGGTTATACTTTCTAAATACGCTATATAATCAATGATTATACAGCGATTTATATAATCAATGATTATATTCCGCCTCCAATGCACTGGAAGGTAATGCTCTATGACTGGACGCCAGAGATGCTGAAATTTTATTTGAATGCCTTTCAGCATACACTTCCAGACCCCAGTAACCTCGCTCTTTGGAGCTTTGCCGAGGATAGTTCTTGTCCCCTCTGTAGCAATACCCCTTGCACAGCTAGACACATTCTAGCTGGCTGCAAGGTGGCCTTAGATCAAGGACGGTACACTTACCGCCATGACAAAGTTCTCGCTGTTATTCGCGAGGTAATTAGTCTCTCAGTGGCTCGTGCAACAAGGGTTTGACAGTATCCTCCAAACCCCCAATACAGTTTGTGCGGGATGGCTCTAAAGGCAAAAAACATTTAACTACAAAACCTTTCTCAATAATCGAGAAAGCTACAGATTGGATTCTGGAGGTTGATTCGGTCTCTAAGCAGTATAAATTCCCTGAAAGTCTCGGATGCACAGCCCTCCGTCCAGATATAACTCTTTACTCTCTATCTCGGAAGGTGGCTCTTATTGTAGAATTAACTGTTCCATGGGAATCAAATATCCCAAAAGACCACGAGTACAAATTAAATAAATACCATGATCTTGCAAATGCCGTAACCCGGAACGGCTTCACTGTTCACCTTCACGCGGTGGAAGTTGGCGCTCGTGGCCTGCCAGCTAAATCTCTATTTCACCTCTTTAAAGATCTTGGCCTTTCCAGAAAAATAATCAACTCTTTCTTAGAAAAAATATCTAAAACTGCGATTTGCGCATCTCAAATTTTATGGCTTAAAGGGGGAGTGAATGGGTGGTAAGGTGAACGCTCACATGTGGCAAGACAGCTGTCCTAAACCTACCACAGCCGGTTCGTAAGTCCGGAATCCACTGCTCACCCCCCAGAAGTGTAAAAAAAATTGTATTATGATGGGCCCGACTCCGGTCGGTGAATTCCATGGCAGCTCCGTTTGTATTTATTGTTATAAATACGCTATATAATCAATGATTATATAGATACAAAAATCTTTAAATTATGCTTAGCATTTGGGTTACTTTTCTCGCTTTTTTTTGGTTACGCTTCTCGATTTTTAATCGTTATCGTGAATAATTGTTATTAGTGAATAATCGAAAAATTATTTGAAATCTAGGCATTACCTAAAGCATAGTTGACACGATGCTGGTTTACGCACGAGAAATGTTTCTTGAACGCATTCACGTATCGTGTAGTGTAGACCAGCGTTCAGCAACCCTGGGGTCGCGACCCCGCACGGGGTCGCGAAATATAATTATGGGGTCGTCAAAAAAGTTAACAAGGTCCTGTACTTATCGATTTTTATTAAAGTTTATGCGTAAAATATAACCTCTCCATACACATTTTGATTACAATTTCTTTAAAATGGAGAGATTCGATTAACTTAAAAGAAAAGGAGCAGCTGATCGATTTAATGTCCGATGAAAGCCTTCGAGCTATTTTCAAAACCATGGATCTATCCAAGTTCTGGATAACGACGGAAAAGGAATATCCATTGTTATACAAAATATCTCTGCTGAAATTGCTGCCATTCGCATCTACATACCTGTGTGAGACAGCTTTCTCCACATTGACTACTATAAAAACAAAATATCACTCCAGACAATGTAGAACCTGATTTGAGGGTGTCTATTTCTGATAATATATCACCAAGAATTAATATACTGACTGAATCTGTGCAAGCACAAGGTTTAAATTAATGTTTAAACTTACTTACCTAATTTTCTTAGTGAATAAAATGTTAAAACCATTGCTTGTCTCATTTAATGCCTTCATAAATATGTTAAAGGCATATTTTCTCGTTTGGTCTAATATTATTTTCCAAAATAAATAAACTTTCCGATATAATTTACGAAATAAAAACAGCTAGAACATGGAGGAAAATTGAAGTTTACCTTGATCTCGTTACCTGAACCAACCTTTGCATTTGTAAATGTAGTGTTTTTTTCTGGGGTCGCTGAAAACTCTTTTTTTAATTTTGGGGTCGCAACATCAAAAAGGTTGCGGACCGCTGGTGTAGACGGTTCTCGAAAGCTCGCATGCGTCCACGAACACAGCGTCATTCGCGCACGAACGAGTTCATGCTTGTTTATTAGTTGGCGTTCCAGGGGCGTCTCGCAAGCGGGTTCAAAAACGTTTTCCTTTAGTATTTTTTTTGCGGTTTTTGGTTGTTTAATGGAACCGTGACTAAGTGGACTGTTGTAGGTACAAATGATTTTGTCGAACTATATGTAGAGAACCCATGCTTGTGGTAGTCAGACTCGGTGGAATATATAAACAGGGAGATGCTACAAAGTGCAGTAGAAAATATAGTGGCTTCTACAGTGGCTTCGACAAATGACTACTGCAATAATAAAATGTAAAATGTACGATCTCACTATTGCCAAGAGCTAAAGAAAATTAAAAGTTTAAAAAAAAGTGGCTCTGGAACCGATGAAGTTTATAAGCCTGCGCTGTTTCTTCTTCTTTATTTTGTTTCTGATCTAACGTCGTGCTATAATAAACGCTAAAATTGCCCAAAAACACGGCACACCTTCGCTTACAGACTCCTTTTTGCAACTGACGAGTCAGAGAAACACAGAAGACCTCGATCGAGATGTGGAATAGTGTAAGTAAACTATTTGATGAACGCTCCACGAAAGCGAGTTTTCTCGTTCGAGAAGACGGAATGATCTTCGTGCGTGAAACCTCGTATCGTGTCAACCGAGCTTAAAGGTACTGACACACATGATCATAAATTAGCATGCTTATGAGTATGCTCAAAATCAGCATGGTCCTCAACTGTACAGACTTGCTTACTTCAAGCATACTCTTGAATGGGTGTGCTCGACGCAAACCATTGTACACACGTGCTAGTTAAACGCAGGCTCTCGGCCAAAATGGAATCTTGTTCCGTCAGTTCCGTCCGCACAGAACTCAACATAATAATACTAATGCTTGCAATGAAATTGTTTAAGAAATTAGTGGGGAAAAAAGAAGAAAATGAAAGGATGATTTGGGTCTGTTATTGGATAAATAGAAGACAAAACATTGAAGCAAGTAATCGATTATTGGTGGAGATGCGAGGAAAAAATGTGAGCGGCTATAAAAATCATTTACGCATGCTTCCTTAGAAATTTGATGACCTACTTTCATAAATAATTGAGAGAAGCATACAAATTTGGGTCTTTCATGTTACTCAAAGTTGAGTCGTTCACGTTACTTAATAAATCTCCATAAGCATTGTTTCTTGCTATGTAATTTTTATAGAGAGGTTACCGGCTATTCCAAAGACATTCGTGACTCCGATGAGTCACGAAAAGTAGTGTTTTATCGTCTCCCTAAAGGGCCATGTCTTTTGTTATTTTTTGTGACGGCGCGCACACTGCCCGCGATGAGCGAATTGATACTAGCATGCTCATAACAAGCAAACCTTTTCACACGTGCTCAAGGGCATACCCCCGCCTCAGGTAGCATGCTCGAAAACCAAACAACTATTAATTTATAAGCATACTCGAAATCAGCATGCTCATTACTAGCAATACGCCGACACACATGCCACTAAGTGGCAATCGCTCAATGCTTTTTGTGCTATTAATGAGCATGTGTGTCAGTACTTTAACTCTATTAACAAAGTCACGTGGCCTAGCAGTCGTGACGTAGGGTAACTGCTCATACGCAGTCCCACAATTTCTTTTTCTATAGTTGCTTTTATTAGAGTTCTTGAATATGTTCTTTGTTCTGTGGTCTCGTATGTATTCGCGAGTAAATTATATGGCACATATAAAATGTCGACCTACCACCTCTGTAATGAGCGATTAGACCTTTTGACTTTAAAATTCTTACATTTGAGTCACTGTATTCACACCCTAATAGGCTGGCCGATAGTGATAATAGTCTTGCATCTAATGGTTCCTATGCAGTTGAGCAACTAAGACCCGCTCGTTAACTTGGGCCGGCTCAACTCACGGTTCAGCATCCATCCGGTAGTTTCCTCCAAGGAGGTCGAACCTCGAAAGGACTCTATTTCCCCTGTCACAGTAGGTTTCTCTGGGAATGCCTCCGTGCGCTGCCGGCTGGTTTGCGAATCGTACGGCGTCAGCCAATCCACTGTGCAATCCGGCAAATAACAGGTGGTCTGGAAACGCTCTTATTCGTTTCCTGACCAGCGCAGGTGAATGTTGGCCTAATGTCGCACACTCTTGAAACGACCTATCGGCCACCCGATCCCATGTGAACAGACGGGCAGAGGTCACCACTGTCCGCGATAAATTCGAAATTAATTACCGCTAACGTCAGGTAGGGGCCATGCAAGCGACTTCAGACCAGTGATCAGACGGGAGGACGGAGAAATCCTGACAAATCTAGTAGTGAGCGCTCGAGGCTGTCCAACTTTCTAGTGCCACTCGGTAAGGCTTTGGACTCCAACGGGCTAGTTGGCATAGCTAGAGGGTGGACTGTTTCATCCCCAAGTCTACGTTTATTCTAGGTTAAAAAACGATCAATATCGTTATAAGTTCCTGGGGTAGCGGGGTCGCCCGTTGTAGGTGACAATTCCACAGTAATAATAGCCATCTACAAAGTCCAATATTTATTAAAAAAACACGATTTTTTACTTCTATTAATAATTATGTTTATTGTTTTAAATACAAATAAATGTAATAATATATTCATGATCCCCAAATGCTACTCCATATTATGTTACTGCCTTCATGTTTTTTAGGCCTGAGCGCTTCATTGACTATTTGGTTTTGATTCTTCATTAAAATGTCCAGATTATCGGTAAGCTTTTTTCTCGATGATCCTGAAATCAAAATACAGAAATATAGATAAAAATATTAATTCCCACTTAATTCATTATACTTAATTCAAAATACTTAACAAAATTCATCACATACTTAATTCAAAATTCATCACATACTTAATTCAAAATAAAATGTTCATTTACAAATGTTTTAGCTGCGAATGGTAAACGAGTTGTTAGATAATTGTATATTATTTTATGTGATTAAAATTTTGTTTAGTAATCTTCTATGTCTCAACAGAAAAAAAATATATTACTATTAAACCATAAGACAATAGACACATTTTTGGACTGTAATGACAACTAGAGTTGTCAACTACAACGGGCGAACCGGTCACCTCAGGAAGTTTTAACGATTAGTCATTCTGTCTCCCGTGAAGTGAGCGCAGAAGACTTAGACAAAAACAGAACACCGTCAAGCTCCGCCACATGCCCGTATGAGACCAACGCCTTAACCGCGATATAGCCAGGAGTGTTACCCAGCGGGTTTACACTCACGCCCTTAGTTCTAATTGCGACCAGATTACTCCAGTCTCTCGATAGGTTACGAGTTCGAGGTCGCTTGCGCGGTCCTCTCCCTTACGAAGCGGTGAAACGGTGTATACCGAATCTATCGCGGACCACGGCATCCTTTGCCCGGCTGTTCGCCCAGAATCGAGTAGCCAATGGTCGTTTCAAGAGCAGTCGCCGTAAGGTCCGCAACCACCCCCGTTCTATAGAAAACAGTGCTGCTTCCAGACTCCCCCGACTGTTAGTGACAGTGCTGCAGAGTGCTGCTGGGAGCTAACGGGCCCATGATGAGGTGGCCACGATGACCCATGTGTTCAGGGTCGGTCACACTCACGGGTCAACACCCATCCGATGGCCTCCACGCATGGGGTGCGAACCTGGGTAGGACAATGGGTCAACCAGTCTCCCCTGGGAATCAAACCTCTGGCGCTCCTGGACGGTCTGCGCACCGAGCGGCGCAAGCCAATCGATTTTGCTCTCCGACTAACAGTCGGGGGAGTCTGGGAACTGTATTGTTTCCTATAGAGCGGGGGTGGTTGCCTACCTTACGGCGACTGCTCTTGAAATGACCATTGGCCATCCGATCCCGGTTCAGAGTCGGGCAAAGGACGCCTTGGTCCGCGACAGATTCGGTGTACACCGTTTCACCGCTTCGTAAGGGAGAGGACCGCGCAAGCGACCTCGAACTCGGAACCAATCGAGAGACCGGAGAAATCTGTTCACAATTGGAAGCAAGGGCGCGAGTGTCGGCCCGCCAGGTAACATTACTGGCTATCTCGCGGTAAAGGCGTTGGTCTCTTGCGGGTTGTGACGTAGCTAGATGTTGGAGTGTATTGTCCAAAGTCTTCTACGCTCACTGCAGGGAGACAGAACGAAAAATCGTTAAAACGTCCTGTGGTGACGGGCTCGCCCGTTGTAGTTGACACCGCAAGATGTTAGTCAGAGTGCACAGTCGATTGGCTTACGCCGCACGGTGCGCAGACCGTCAAGGAGCGCCAGAACGTTGATTCCTGGGGGAAACTAGCCCTAAGGCCAGAGTCCTACCCGGGCTCGCCCTTCATGCGTGGAGGCCGCCGGATAAGTGTTGACCCGTGAGTGTGACCAACCCTGAACAAAATGGGTCTTCGTGGCCAACTCAGCAAGGGCCCATTAGCTCCCGAATGAACTGTAATGACAATCAAAAAGGTTTAAGCGATGTATACCAATGGGCCTAGAATATTATTGTCATTTAATGTGATGACGTTATTCACCCCGAAAAAGACTAGCTCACCACCAAAAGTACAGAGAAGCTACTTATACTTAGCATTAAATTCTATAATTTACTCCCTACCACTACTAAATAGCTGGAGTTACACTAAAAAAATAAGGAGATGCTGATAGGCCACCCTTTCTATGGTCTGACGAAATTCGAAGGCCATGACTTTTCTAACATTGTACCCATTTAAATGAAAGGCCCATATAATAAATAAAATACAATGAAATACAAACGGAGCTGCCATGGAATTCAACGGCCGGAGTCGGTCACATCTTAATACTATTATTACACTTCTGGGGGGTGGGCGGTGGATTACGGACTTACGACCGGCTGTGGTAGGTTTAGGACAGCTGTCTTGCCACGTGTGAGCGTTCACCCTACTACACATTCACTCCCCCCCCCCCCTCCCCCCTTCGAAGCTCGAGAATTTGAGATGCGGAAATCGCGGTTTTAGATATTTTTTCTAAGAAAAGGTTGTTTTTTTTTTTATAAGAAAGAGGTGAAACAGAGATTTAGCTGGCAGCTAAATGTGAAGGTGAACAGTGAATCCGTTCCGGTTGACGGCATTTGCGAAATCATGGTATTTATTTAATTTGTACTCGTGGTATTTTGGGATATTTGATTCCCATGGAATAGTTAACTCTACAATAACTTGCACCATGGACACAGAAAGAGTAGGAGTAGAAATCAATACTATGACGAGGATTTTTCAGTAAATTATCAGAGACTGACCGAAGTACGAGACCATGAGAACTTAATCGTTCGAAACGCTCGTTGAGTTAGGATAATGTTGATTGTCAGAGTACTCTATATAAGAAAGCAAGTATATGAACAATTTTTCTTTGGCGTACTGGCAACCACTTAAACCTTGGCCTATATTATTATGATAAAGTTCTAATGGTCTCGTACTTTAGATTATATAATGGAATTGATTTTTAATTCTTATATTATCTTTTATTGTATTATTTTTTTGAGGACCACCTTTTAGGGCAATTTAGTGTTATTAGCATTTTAATAAAACTTGTACATAACTGATTGTAATATGTACAAGTTGTCATGGAGTCATGTCCACCCTAGAACGGGCTAGTCCTAGTTGGGTGACAGAATCAAATAAGCAAAAGGTTAAGGTTTTGCCATTCGGTTCCTGTTATTTTTGTAAGCTAATCAATGTTTTATAGTAATTAATTCTTAATTAAATAATTAAATAAATAATAAAATAGTCCATAGCTTAACCAAATATGCAATATATGACAAGAAATTCGGATGATGCTGCTGAATCCATATTTCAAGAGTATCATGCTCTAAACTTACTTAAGTAAACATTTGTCATTGTTGGCAGGTGCCAAAGAACGTAGTTTTAATTTTTATCGGAAAAGCTACATTGCTGGATTTGACCACACAAATAAAAAGCTTGAAAGATCGATCACGTTGTGTGTCTGCTTTTCACGTTTAGCATGCCGGTATGCGACAGATAGCATGCTGAAATTTTGCTAGTCAAACGAAAATAATATCATTGATTATATTATAGCGTATCATTGCTCAAGGCCGTTGTACGTTTTAGCAGCTAGTATTTTATTGCGACACACAACATGTAGATGGCATTCTTAGTTTCCGATATGGATTAATCTTCTATTATGGTCAATACCTATGTCGGCGTTCGTTTTATAGCAGTATTGCGGCGCATTATAGATGGCACCTTAAACACGTCTATATAGTATTATGTCTCAAAATAAAATAATAGTAAGTATAATAACAAACGAATTTTGAAATCATATCTCTTACTAGCTGAAACCTATATACATACATATACATAGTAAGTTTTGATAACCGGCATCCTTGAAGAGGGTAAATCTAAATGAGCAAAAAATTAAAAATAAAAATAACATATTATTCGAGGAAAATATATATCATAGCTTAAGCTCTTGAAATATTCAACATCTTGAAATTGACATTTTTATCTCCGACTTGTCTGATATTTTTTTATGATATCTCGAAAACTATTCAATAGATTCTGATCTCATATAACCTATAACCAATAGGAATAGGCAAGCTAAATATGGGAAATCTCGTTTGAAATCTTACAGTAGTTCTCGAGTTACACATATACATAGACACACAGATGGATAGACAGACATTGCATTTTATAACATGTAGAGAGGTGATGATCATTTTGTTAGAATGTGAACTTTTTAACACTGATAGTGCAACAAAATTCCAAATTATGCAGAACATAATTATGTAATAATAACATTTTTATATCACCATAATTAAAAATGGCAATATTGATAGGTATTTTTTTTTATTTTTACAAAAAAATATTGGTATGAGGTATAAACATATATACGAACAGGTATAAACACAATACTTATACCGCTTAAATCTAGATCTAAATGAGATACTTACATTACTGAAGCGTTAATAAATTACCTATATAATAAATACAAAATAATTACATTATTAATTATGTAATGTTTGAACGATATTAACCCTCCAACAGCGGGCGATTTTCCTATTTTTATATAAAATCTCCGGCAATTTAATTATACAGGTCGTAACTTGTCTGTTCCCGTCAGCCATGCGTCTTGATAACGTAGAAATGCGACTCGATGTTGCAGAGCAACAAAAAAGATTGAACGGGGGAAATAGCGCAAAGATTTTATGCAACTCCTCGGAACCGTATAGAAAGTATTGAACGTGTCTCACGCGGTTGGAGGGTTAATATTCGACTGTACTGTAATTGATGAAATACCTCTTCATGTAGAATAAGTTCATGGTGTGCCAGAAAAATGGCAGTTTCTTTGACTAAATCGTATTTAGAAATATCCGCACTTGAAAGTATACCACAGTATAGTACTTTACTACCATCTGGAGTCGATCCGGGCATCACATGGTACATCCTGAAAGATAAAATATTGATTAGGTATGTCTATATTGATTTGTCACGTGAGTATATTGGAAAATATTTTAATCTATTTAGCCTCGCCCCCTCAATATATATATTTATTTATTAATTTAATTATACTTTATCCTATTTATTATAATTCCATAAAATAAAATGCATTCATTTTTTAACCACATTAAAAAAATACATATTAAAAATAATCGCGAAAGGGCATTACTTGTCAGGATAACATCACCCTACTAGGTATACGCCTGTGTTGGGGTGATCGATACAAAGTTATGTGGTATTTGCTGTGCCTGTACGCCTTGCCTGCTGTCCTTCTTCCATCTCATAAAAAACAATACGTAATATAATTTTGCATAATAAAACATAAATATTATAATATAACATAATACAATATAATATAATATCACATATTATAACATATGAAATAATGTATCATATTTATATATAATGTATTAGCTGACCCGTGCCCACTTCGTTGGGAGGTAAGACTTTTTACTTGTGATGAAATTATGAGTGTGGTTCGGTTAGTACTGAGTGTTATGATTTATTTCCTGACTGCCAAAAGAAGGGTTATATTTTTACTGCATATGTATGTATGTATTTGCATGCCAATTTGACTTTTTGTCTTATCTCTTTAACTATGCCAATTTGTCTTATCTCTTTAACCATTTAAGCGGTAAAAGGGAAAATTATATGCAGTAAAAAGGAAAAGTCTTTTGTTTTAAACACTTGAGACGATAAATTTACTTATTTTGATAAGAATTCATAATTGTTGATAATATGACCAATAAACATGACCTTACAATTTAAATTATTTTTTTAATATAAAATACTACTTTTTGTGACCTAAATATAAAAGTTATATACTGTCGCTGACTTTTTTGTAGGCATTATTAAGCTCTACAACTTTTGCCTAAAACTTAATCATATAGGTATCTCTCATCGTTAAGGCAGCGTTAGTTATAAACCTTTTCGTTCGACCGGTTATTCTCAGACTTACTTTGCAAATCCGTCCATCCCAAACCAACATACAAATAGCAAATCGCTTTAGCTGAAACAGTAACGTCGTTATGCTCAATCAAATAATAAAAACCATAAGAAATATTTAAACGAAGGTGAAAACTAACAACTTAAGAAGAAACTATAAGATGTGTTATAATCGCTTTTTGATACATACCCAACTTGGTGTTCGCTCAAATACTTGCTGCTATACAAATGCCTTGTTCCAAAATATTCAGGATGGAGGGTTTTAAAAGTGTAGAAGTAGTCCAAGGTTTTCTTCGTATAATTCTCGTCAAACTTGCAACTCGAGAAAAATAAAATGACATCCTCTTTTAAAAAACGAACAGTTTTCAATTATATTCAAATTACAAGTTGAAACTAATATAGAGCTATAATGTTTAAGTTTTTTTCCAGTCACTATGCTGGAGTCTTTTTGTATCGGAGCTTTTAATGTTTTTTTTTCAGGATGTTTATTAGTAAACAAATTATCAAACAAAGTATTGGATTGTTTAGTCTGCAAGATGTGTTTGTATATTAAAATTAATTGAATTAAATTTAATAATATTTCAAGCTTTACAACTTCTGTAACCCAAAACCGGGTAGTACAATTTTGAAAATTATATATTCACTCGATTTTTACAAGCTTTTATTTACCATGCAATGTATGTTAGTTAGTTACTGTATGTATGTATGTTTACGTCAAATTTTCCAAGCTGAATTGAACCACTTCCTTTCATCATATGGACTTGAAATCATACACGTTGGCTCAGTTCCGATGACAATTTATTTATTTATTTATTTATAGTACCTAATGTACAGCGGTTTGCAACAAGCGTAACACTAAGCTTAGGTAATATGTAATTACATTGAATAAAATTTAGCCTTAAAAATATAAAACCCACAGCAAGTGTGAAGATCGGTCCCATGTCGCCCAACTAAGTAAAAACTTGTTCTAGGGCAAACATTTTAAACATATACAAGTTTAAAAAAGAAAAAATTTTCAAATCAATGCATTTTTATAGTGGGCATGACCTGATTCTACACCCAGGATCGGCTCCCAACAAGGCTACTCTTCCACGGCCAACAGCACAGACACACATTTTTGTATACGCATTCAATTATGATAGCCCGTTCTAAATTATACCATGACATGGCTGCTGCACCCAGGATTGGTTCCGGACGAGAGGACTCTTCAACGGTCAACAGCACAAAAACGAAATTGTGTATACGCATTCATTCTACTAAAATATTAAGATGTCGCATATATATTTATTAAACACATTTACAAAAACTAATTTATTTGAAAAACAAATTTATTTTAGTTTATTTTATTTTATATTTTTCGGAAAACTTACAGCGTTTTATACTTAATGCTAATAATGGAACATGCCTTTAAAAATATTACAAATTTAAGATTATATTCTCCATTCTCCTTTTTTTGTCGCGCGAAATGACGCACTTCATTCAATTTTAGACGGTTTTAAAATCAAACAGAAAGCGAGTGATTATGTTACATATATCGAAATAGAGAGAGACATAATGCACAATCCCGCACATATATTTGTATAATGCACATATGTTTCTGCGATTAAATAAGAACGCTTACCTTCAATATCAGGAAGATGCGGCTCATTCTTAATCCATTCTAATATCCCGATCACGGCTTCTTTTGACAATTTTTGATTTCTTTTATATTCCAATTCGGCTGGGAAGCGTTTTAATGACATAGTTGAGGTTGAAAAAAATAGATCTGCTAGACTGGGACCGGAACCGTAAACGGCAGCTTCACACGTTTAATCTGTTATTGTAGAAATCGTTTCACGTTACACGTTAATAGGTATGTTTATCTTATTAAAACTTAAAATTTAACTAAATCAAAATCTAGGTTAGTGACAACGCTTTTGAGTGATACGCAAACACAACTCACATAACTTCTCACTAATAAATAGCTGATCGAAGGCTATATTCATCTCATTTTATAACAGGTTTAGGTTTTCCATTAATAGAACAAAAAAATATATTTTGACGCTTATATTGATGTGTGTAAGTTTGTTACCTAAATTAAGTGTCCAGTGATGACGTAGGTATGGCAAGTATATAATTATTGTTTTTTTGGTACTATTGGTTTTTGTGTACAAGAATGTTAGTAGTATTAGTTTTACTAGTAGTCTTCATTGATCTCACAGGAAGATACAATAAATATTTTATGGCTGTCATAAGATGGATGTTAAGCGTGATTTACGATAAAGGCATTCAATATAAAATTAGCACAATATACATTGATGCTAAAATAAAATGATTATAAGGAAAAAAACAATTTTAGAAAAATTCTAAATTTAAGCAATTTGTTTATTTATTTATCCACAAAAAAATTACACCGTTAGCACTTAACATAGATTTTGTTGCTCCTAACTAGGCAGAGCCTGTTCTAAGGACAACACCAATACAAATAATTATAAACTACATAACTTCCAAAATAAAGATGTGTAAAAAAATAAAAAAATCAGAATCAAATTAAGTTAAAATGTAATTCACGCTACACTAAAATAATATTACAACTACAAACAAGTAATACTAAATAATAATTTATAAATAATATATAATAGTAATAATAAATATTCATTTATAATAATAACTAATAATAATTAATAATTAGTAAAAATACGTATATATTAGGTACTTAAACAAGGTAAATATAAAAATGTGTATATCAAATTAAAAAAATATATAAAAAATGGTTTTTTCCTTTTTTTATATACTTTTTTTATTTTAAAATTGTGATAAATGTTTTTTCTGTCTGTCCTACCAAGGTTTATTAACCATAATGTAAGGGAATATTTTTGTTGTTTGCTGCTAATTCCCAATATGTCAAGCAATACATAAATTAAAACAAGTGTTTATGTTAATGAAATACATTGAAAATATTCTATATTTAATGCGCAAAAAGATTAAATTAATAAACAAAGTATCTATTAAACCTATTTAACAATTAAACGAACGCATTTTGCGTATAAACAGAAGACGCGCCAAAAAATGTATTAAAGTACTTTAATCCCGCCGAATATTTCTATGATTCTATTTAGTTACTTATTACTTATTAAAAATAAGTAATAAGTAACTAAATAACATTACTAGTAGAACCTGGAGAAACAAAATTAATTATCTTTCGAGTTTCGTGCTAATGAAAGTTCATTGCCGTTTAGTTTTGTCTAGAATATTTGTAATCCGCAAGATGGAAAATTATTCAATAGCTTATTTACAAATTGGTAACTGTTCAAAACTTGTATTTACAGGGTTATACCGACTGTGTCTCTCTCGCTTTATGACCAGTCCTGTCGTATTGTATGAGTATGACGTGTGTCGTTTGTGATATATGGTTATGACGGAATTACGTCAGTTTCCTCCATCTAGGTATTAACAACGCCTTTCCTATATAACAAGATATTTTATTGTTTCGTTTGTTTGCATATCAAGGCTATATTGCTTTGGTAAATTGGGCATGTAATTCTACCTTATTGAAAAACCAAAACCACCATAATTTTCTCCCAGCCATGTTAAAGGGATTTCCCAGTTTCTTTTAATTCACCCAAAAATAATAACACTAAATTAATATATAATTATGGAACATTTGGATGTCTTATTAGAGATCTAAACGACCATAAAATACAACGTAAAACTAGTAAAACTAAAATATAATCAAAAAATGAAATTAAAATGAGTTCAAAACAAAAGAGTTCCTTAATTATAATTATTATAGTCATCCCCAAAAGTAACGCCACATCCCTATTTTTCCTTCCTTAACATTAGGCCTTAGTTGCTCATTAACTATTCGCTTTTCACTCTCTATGAGGATGTCGAGATTTTCTATGAGTCGTTTTCGGGAATCATCTGAAATGGAAAAAGTAAGCATTTTATATATTTCCATGAGAAAATAAAAATAAGGATAATGATAGTATATTATATTATAATAAAATATGAATTTAAACGTAATATAGAGTCAGTTTATTGTAATACACGTACGTATTTGAAGAGTTGCAGGAAAAACCCATCAATGTCAATTTATTAAAAGTTTTGGTTATTTACCTTTTTAATTTTATTGACTTTAAAATATAGTCTTTTAGCTATATTTTAAACTAGCTGCGCCCAGCGGTTTCACCCGCGTGGTGATGGAAAATTGTGATAATAATGATAGAAAACCATACATCTTTATAAATGTATGGTTTTCTATGTATTTCTTATCTATGGCCTATGTGTTATTCTGATGTGTAGGCTATATTATTGTAAAGTTTCATCAAAATCCATTCAGTAGTTTTTGCGTGAAAGAGTAACAAACATCCATACATACATACAAACTTTCGCGTTTATAATATTAGTAGGATATAGCCTTTTAGCTATAGCAAGATTCGAAATTTAAATTCTAAGTGTCAACATATATTTTGAAATTTTCTCAACAATAATTAATAAAAAGGCACGGCGTCCCCTGAGATCAGAGGGCAATAACCTGGTATCCATCCCTGGTCATAGCAGCGACTTTTTTTCGTACTCCTTCTTTGTGGAAGCTGCACGACTCTGGAATGCTTTAACGAATAATATTAGAACAGCCCCCAGCATTTCTTCGTTCAAGGCCAGGCTCAAGGAGCATATAATCCTAAAACCATAAACTAGCCAACCCTCCTCTTCCCCCCTCCTTTTCGCTTCCTTTTCCTTCCATCCTCTCCTTTCTTTTTCTTTGCGTCTTTATTAATTTTAGTAATGTGTTTTCCTTTTTTTATATATTTTTCTTTTTCGTTTTCTGTCTGTTTCTTTTTTTTTCTAATCACTTTCATTTTTAGTATTCTTTTGTGTAGCCAACGTAACAAATTATATTATAAACTTAAGCTATAGTTAGCTGATAGACATTGCCGCAAGGCAATAAGCTCGCCTTTTTTATTTTGAAATAAAGAATTTATTATTATTATTATTATTATTAAATAATAAATTTAGTGAATATAGTGTAATTCGGCGGTTAAGTAACCCGACCTGGTTGCCACAAGCCTAGGAAATGGAAACATTTTCCTGAAAGTGTGGAGTGTGCCAAGAAGTGTGGCCGACGTGGCGGGTATCGGGCTAAATACCTCCAATCATGATGAACAGTACAACCTTATGACATCAAGGAGACAGCTGGACCTGTCTGGATGAGGGAAACGGACAACCGATCCGGATGGAGAGTGATTGGAGAGGCGTATGCCCAACGGTGGGCGAATGCGCGCTGATAAAGAAGAAGAAGAAGAAGCTATGTTTTCCTTGAGTGAGCAAAAATATATTTTGCATGCAAACGAAATATATTTGCGTTTCTCCTGTAAATTTTAATTTCATAACGATTCATAAATTATTTCGAAGATACTTTAGCGTATAATGTCGTACTAGAGTTGCTATAAAATTGTTAAAATTCAGTGTCCCAGAAAAAAAGAGCAGAAAAAGGTTCCATTCAAGATTTGAGATATTGTTACGTTATTATCGAATTAATTAAAGAAGTGGCCCTTTGTTAAAAATAAATTTTATCACTCCTTTTGAACAGTATGTATTTTAAACTGGTTTTGATACAACCCGGGTTTGACACGATAGGATAATCTTTCGCTTAACTTGATAATCTTTATTTTTTCTGTTGACGGATATGATTAATTATTGGAGTTAATGACCTTCTCAGTTTCGATGCGCGATAAAATATCACGGTTATGTTTATATACTCGTATATGATGTTAATTTAACGAAAAGAAGAAATCATCATAAGATTGTCGACTGTGAAATTATGTGCGAGTCTGTCTGTTCGTTCGCATCTAGGTGTCATAAACGCTCATAAGTGCTAAGGAAATAATCGGTTGTGTCACCCCAATATTTTTCCCGCAAGTAGACAAGACCCCCTCTACGCTCCAACCCAACCATTCCCCGCGCGCCAATTCGTAATATATTTGTATTTTTTCCCGTGATATTAAAAAGGCGTTTTTGTTAAAAATATGTAGGTAATCTTTTCTTTAATATGGCGGGCTTTAAATATGATTTGTGCCGCTTGTATACGAGATATTCCAACCAAAATTTTTCAACTTAATTTCGATCCAACAAGGTAGTCAAATTTCAAGTCTCTAAATCCAATATTTCGAGATTGAAGTACGACTAGCGCACCCTCTGGTGGATCAATTTCAAACAAAATCTGCTCAACTCTTTCCATGACCGAATGATGCCGGCAAGCCGAATTTCAAATCAATCGGATGAAGCGTTTGGGCGCTATCGTGAAGAATATACACACATACATAGACAAACAAACAGACTTCAGTCAGGAAATAGTCTTAATCGTTTCGGTCGCTGGGGGGGGGGGGGGTTGGGATTAAAATGTATATCCGTCTTTACATCGATAAAAACTTTTAGCGCGTTCACATTATTTTACCTGCTCGTCCGTTGGTAGGCCGGTAGAGTAGTTTTGATAAAGATAACAATAGGTTTTGGTATAACATGGACATGTGGATGATGATGATTTACCTTCCAAATCCATAATACTTGGTAAATCTCCGCCGTAGTCAGCTAGAATATTTTTCTTCGGTAAATGTTTGTAGAACTCTTCCAGCGAGCTGTGAACGAATATATGTTCAAACGAGGACAAACATGGCTTTAGTAATCCCATCATATATTGAACGAAGGAATTTGGGCGTATTATGTGGATTCCCTTCTTCTGTATTGGGCAAGCATCCTAAAAGCAAATAACATAGTTGTTTACTGTCGATTCGTATCTTTGTGTCCTTTTTTGAAAATGTTGCTTTAATTATTTTTTTATTTTTTTTATCGCTGTTGGTGGGTCTTTATTATTATTTATATTAATTTTTAATTCGATTACATTCAAAATTGTATTATAACTAGTAATATGCACATTTTATGTATAATTGACTATTTCAATTTGATTATCCTCTGACCATTTCAATTTGATTTTTTGACTATTTATTATAATTCCTTTTTCCATCTATAATTATTACATTTTGATTATCTCACTATTCATTGCAATTCCTATTTATTATTTACCTTTTTCGTGTCAGTGAAAGTAATTTTGTTGTGTTTTATGATAGGTATTTTACAAATATAATTTGCAGACTGACATACTGACAGACGCATTGACATATCAATGACCTAGTTTTTAGAGTAATGATTAATTTCTACATACATTGTTTATTGCCTTAAGTTATGTCCTAATATTATTAGATACTATTTTTATATATTTTTCTCTTTTAACATATGTAGTTTAAAGTATGCAAAAGCCACTATTTTCTTGGTACGCTTGCCTTAGTACGGGCCTAGGCCTAGTTAGGTAGCGTTGATCTAAAGATGGACTGGGCTGCAGTACTCTCTTTTTTGCTACTATTTTGCAACCGAGCCTCTAATGATAATATGTAATGTACTGTAGTTTTAAAAAATGCGTATTTCTTTAAATAAATAAAATAAATAAATAAATGTTTGCCGTAGATAAGGGTATAAGTAAAAAAAAATTATTTTTACTACACAAAATTTTAAAATATATAAATACCTAAAATCCCTTTAGCCATAAATATTTTTTTGTGTGATTAATACAGATTTAGCGATTCATTAGACAGAAACGTGAATAAATATTAAAAAAAATTAATATAGACTGCAGACATCTTGATCGTTGTTTGAAATAATAATAGTAAAAATAAGAAATGTAATTCAGAAAAAAATTAAGATTTTGTAATGTCATACGGTAAGATCCATAACATAACAAGATAATTAAAATATACATAAGAAGATAATTAAAATAAGCACTAAATAGGAAGTGTTATTTAAAATTTATGGATATTGATATATTTAAATCAGCACAGAAATGCAGATTGAATGTAAAAAGCTACTTTAAAAGATACCGCAACCTATGTACAAAATTAATAACAACTGCAAAAGAGAATTATTATAAACTAAAACTACAATCAGAAAACAACGACATTAAATGTGTATGGAATATAGTTAATGAATTGAGCTATAGAAAGAAGACAACTTCACGTATAAGCGAACTGATCATTAATAATGAATTAATAACAGAAAACGCCAAAATAGCAAATGAATTGAATAAATATTTCTCTAACATTGGAAAAAATCTTGCTGACAAACTATGTAGTAGATTAAATTTATGTGAAGTTAAAGTAGCTAAGGAAGTGGGTGGGACTATTATTCACCCATTGTTCAAACTTACTAAAACCACAGAAGAAGAGGTCTATAATGCCTTAAAAAATATAAAAACAAATTCTGCTTGTGGATCAGATATGATAAGTGCCAAAATCCTTAAAAAATATGCTGAATGTTTAGTAACTCCGCTTACCCATTTATTTAACTGTAGTTTAGCTAGTGGCATATTCCCAAGCAAATTCAAAGAAGCAAATGTTACACCCATTTTGAAAGCTGGACTGAAGTCTGATCCCTCAAATTATCGACCGATATCAGTACTTAATGTTTTAGCCAAAATTATGGAAAAAATAGTCAATACACAACTCTGTAATCACCTAGAAACCAACCACATGCTATTCAAAAACCAATACGGCTTCAGATCCAAAATGGGAACACAAGATGCAATACTAAAAATGACGGGGCATATCACTAGGTATGTAGACGCCAACAAAAAGCGTATTACTGTATTTCTTGACCTTGCAAAAGCCTTTGATACAATATCCCATGAAATACTCCTAATGAAACTTGGGAAATATGGTATTACGGGTATCGAACTAAACTGGTTTCGCAGTTATATTGGATCCCGAAAACAGCGTACCCGGATAGGCGATTCTTTAAGTAATAGTCTTTTCAATAATCATGGGGTCCCACAAGGACCCTTACTCTTGGGCCGACTCTCTTCCTACTTTACATAAATGGGCTTTGTGAAATGGATGTTGGTGCAGATATAATATTCTACGCTGACGATACTGCCCTCGTATTCGAATAAAATAGTTGGGAAAGTGTATATAACAAGGCAGCGCCGCGATGAGAAGTGTTAAGGGCTGGCTTGATTATAACCTGTTAACGCTGAACGTGGATAAAACTAAGCTTGTAGCCTTCAGCATAGATGCTCGTCAGCAACCTCCACAAAATTATAACCTAGTCCTACACGAATGCGACAGTCTTGATTGTAACTGTGTACACATTGAGCGTGTTCCTTTTGTAAAGTACCTAGGTGTTCATGTCGATAAACATCTCCAGTGGCAAATACATATCGGAAAGGTCGCCGAAAAAGTCCGTAAATTAATATATATTTTCAGGAGTATCAGAAATGTTATTGATATAAAAACTCTGAGATCCATATATTGTGCTTTGGCACAGTCACTGATGATGTATGGCAATATCGGTTGGGGCGGTGCGGCTAAACTGCACCTAGACCCACTAGTAAAAGCTCAAAAAGCGGTAGTGAGAGTTATAAACAGAAAACCGTATCGCTACCCATCCGATTTACTTTTCAATGACTTCCAGATACATGATATCAGACAGCTATACATAAAATCGATTGTCACTTATTTTCACCACGACACAGATCGGCATTCCAGCCGAGATCACAAACACGACGCAAGAAAAAAGCAAACCCAGAAGCAAATTCGGACGAACACAAGGTTTGCCCAGAGACATTATTTGTTTCTGGCCCCTCGGATGTATGATGCATTCCTTGCGACACTCACCGACGGGCAGAAGCTGAGAACCAGTAGCGCTTTCAAAGCTGACGTCACAAAATGGCATTGTGACGTCACAATGCAAAAAGTAGAGGCGAATGCGAAAGGCAGCTCATGGAAATTGTGTCTTAAAATAATAAAAAAGAAAAGTTTTTGCAATGATTTATTTTTGTTTATTTATATATTTATTATGTAAGTATATATAAAGTATATATTGAATATAGGTAGATATATTTTGTATATATGTATGTATGTGTATGTGTATATATATTTTTTATTTGTATAAGTGTGTATTTATATATAAATATATCTATATATTATAATGCCTATGTAGGTAATTACCCTTTTATCCTTTTATTATTACCGCTTTACTAACTAATATTAGATGTCTTTTTCTTCAAATATTCTTAATTATGTTGCTATTTTTTTTATTATTTTACCCGAAAATTTAAAAAAAATTGTAGGTACTATGTAACAAATATAAGACTGGTATCACTCCAGAGCAGACTGTAGTCTAGTGAAGCTGATAAAATCCATCAAATCTGTACTTTCTTTGCTTCGCAAACAATGGCTATTTGCTCTTTTTTACACTGTGTTATTTATGTCAACATTGTAAATTTTTATTTTGGATTTAAATAAATAAATTTAAAAAAAAAAATGTATGTATTAAAGACATTTTATTCAGGTATCTTTACTAATAATTACCTCCAAATATTTGGCTGTAGCCATTAAAATAGAAGGTTTTGTGCGAAACAACAAACTATACGGCAATCCTTCCATATCAAAAACCATGTGAAAACCATTGACAGCACCCTATAAATCAGAAAAAAACATTTCATTTTGACTGATTATTAAAACATAATTTAACTAATAATTCTATTATATTAGGATCCATTAAATAATGGGAACGATAGGAGAGGATAAGATGGAGGAATGGCGGTCAGAAGACAATGCAATGTAACGTTTTTTTTTTTTCAGAAAAATATAAATTTGGCCGACAGGATAACGAAGTATTATAATTTGGAGGTGTCGACTACAACAAGCGAATCCGTCACCCCTGTAAGTTTTAACGTTAGCGATCGTTCTGTCTCTCGTAAGTTGAACGTAGAAGACGTAGGGACTATATAAACCTACTACCCAGCAAGCCAACAATCCCGCCAGAGTCAAACGCCATACGGCTAGGCACTTAAAACGATCAAATATCGTTAAAACTTCCTGAGGTGACGGGTTCGCTCGTTGTAATTGACAGCTCTAGTTAATAGTTTATTTGGTTTATAGTGACGCATGCATGTCAACGAATCGCAATAACCCATATGGAGATAACTGTAAAGCTAGTTCACGTTTTGTTTCAGAATTACTTTTATTAAAATAATGGACTTTATATTGGATTTACCTACATGCTGAGAACGATACTAATAACTACAATATAGGCCAGGAGCGGGGACTTTTATTATGTTTACCTCCTAACAAGTGCAAAGTATACTGATGGGTCCAAATCGGGACTTGACCTAGGCTGTGGTATATATGGAGAGCGACCAAACTTCGAAAGAAGTGTAAACTTGGGGAAATACGCCTCCATATTCCAAGCGGAGGTATACGCCATTATTGAATGTGCGGATATCAACCTCCAAAAGAACTACGCCAACCACCGTATCTATATCCACTCGGATAGCAAAGCAGCTCTTATGGCACTAGCCTCGAATACCATTAATTCAAAGCTAGTGCAAAACTGCAATCACTACTGAATTCCCTGGGCGATAAGAACAGGGTAATTCTAAGATGGGTTCCCGGCCATGCAGGAATCGAGTTAAATAAAAAAGCCGACGAACTTGCTAGGACGGGAGCAAAGGGAACGTTATACGGCCCTGAACCTTGCTGTGGCGTACCAAAAAGCCTTGCAAACCTAATGCTCAAACAAATGTGTTTAGAACAATCCGTCAACCACTGGAACAACACGCCAGGGTTGAATCATTCCAAAGCGCTTATTAAAGCTTACGACCGTAAGACGGCCCGTGAGGTCCTATCGATAAATAGTAACAATCTACGCATACTGGTGAGGGCGCTCACGGGGCATTGTGGCCTGAACAAACACATGTTCAACCTCAAGCTCAGAGACACAAAAATGTGCAGGTTCTGCCAAGGGGCAGAGGAAACTCCCCAGCACCTCAAGTGCGAGTGTGGCTCGCTGATGCGTAAAAGATACACCCACTTGGGTGGTCACTACCTCCAACCTGAGTAGGTAAAACAATCTGGCGCCAAAAGCCTGCTGCGGTTCTTCAATGACACGAGGCTTAGCGCAGAACTATAGTATGTGGCGAACACAATATATCAGCAATGGTCGCAGTGCTACAAGGCTCATAAAGACCTTAGAAAAGCCCCACTCAACAATAAAAAAAAACAAGTGCATACTAAGTCCCAAAGTTAAAATATCGTTTTTGTCACCCCAAGACTTTTCCGGCAATTAGACAAGGGCGTCATAATCATTCAATATAAAAATCGAATTGCAAGCGCGCGTCGCCATAAAGTCGCCGTTTTTTAAACATTCGGAGCGAGCCGTTTTTTAAACACAGCGCAATAAAGATTTAAATTTCAAACTAAGGGCCGGGCCACACGATGCGGTGCGTCTGCGGCGCGGCGCCTGAGCGGTGCCGCTGCGGCGTCCTACATACAAATATCCATGGTCACACGGTGCGTTCCGGCGCCGCACCGCATGCAAACTACTAATATGCGCCGGAGCGGCACCGCTCAGTTGTTGAGTGCAGTCGAAGGAGGGTGCATGGTTGTCTGTTTCATTTGTTTTCCCGTATTTTTGTTAATTTTTAATCGAAGTGTTTAAAATGTTGTTTCAAGCAGGTATCCTACAGTAGTATTTATTTCCTAAATGTATATCTTACTTGCTGACTTATAATCATTTCTTCTTATGGGATCGCCATTTCCCTGTGTTAGCCTACATCAAAAATATTGATATTTTACAATTTGGAAGTCTGTTGCCTGTCCCTTATTAGTGATAAATAATTAATAATAACGATATTCTTTAACCGACTTCAAAAAAAGGAGGAGGTTATCAAATCGGTTGTATCTTTTTTATATGTTAGTTACCTCAAAAATCTGCCATTTAAGAACTGATTTTGGACATTATTTTATTATTTGAAAAGATTTACTTACAGATTGGTTCCATTTTTATCAAAATCCTGTTCTGATGATAAGATATATGAGGAATTGATGGAACTCCTCAAATCTTATCATATGAAGTTGAAAATTTACATGTTGGTTCAATTCCGATGACAATGCATTTTTTTATGGTATGCATGTCCTGATTCTACACCCTGGGTTGGCTCCCGACGAGGGGACTCTTTAACGGTCAACAGCACAGACACTAAATTTTGTATACTCATTTCCTTATGATAGCGTTTTACAATGACGCGACTGCTGTACCGAGGGTTGGCTCCCGACGAGGGGCCTCCTCAACGTTCAAAAGCAGACACCAAATTTTGTATATGCATTCAATTGCGACAGCCCATTCTAAGTTTCACCAAGACAGGACTGCGGCACCCAGTATTGGCTTCCAACGAGGGAATTCCTCAACGGTCAACAGCACAGACACACAATTTTGTATACGCATTCAATTATTATAGCCCGTTGTCTTATAACGGGCTATAATAATTGAATGCGTACATAGGACACGGATGATGCACTTCTAAACAATTTTGGAGTCGTTTTTTTTTTTATTTTGTATATTATTTTTAATACAAGGTATTATTATTATGTAGATTTGTTTACCGCTTGGTGAATCATGAGCTCGTGGTGTGACAAATAAATTGCCACTTCTTTTGCGTGACTAAACTTTGATGCATCAGAATATGGTAATACTTTCGCGAACATTACCTTGCATCCATCTTCTGTCAGTTCTTCTGGTGAATAGTAGAAGCTAGAAGAAATATACACTCGATTATACTGTTTATAGTGAGACTGAAATGTATGACAAAATTAAAGACGCAGCCAAGGGTGAGGTTCGTGGTGTGATATGCTCTTTGCCCCTAGAATGTGTAACGTCCCTTCCGGGATGCAAAAGGTACGGCCGAGTTTCTACTTCACAAGTTTAGGGGATAAATGTGGAAAAATTCGCCCTTCGCATTCTACGGACAGATAACCGAG
This sequence comes from Micropterix aruncella, assembly GCA_944548615.1. Taxonomy (NCBI): domain Eukaryota; kingdom Metazoa; phylum Arthropoda; class Insecta; order Lepidoptera; family Micropterigidae; genus Micropterix; species Micropterix aruncella. The sequence continues at coordinate 31,268,547 of OX155964.1, read as the reverse complement.
GTTTATAGTTGGGGAGCTAATGATTCTCACTCGTGGAGTGGTACCTGCGCTATGGCATACTTCTATGAGGCGATGCCGTCAATGTAAACGATATATTTATTTTACAAAAACGGGCAGTCAGAACCATTCGGGGTTTAAATCAGCGACAATCATGCAAACCTTTATTTATAGAATTACTCATTTCTACGATATATGACATTTTTATTCATGAATGTATATGTGAATTCTATAAGAAAAATAAAACATGTTTAACCCTATCGCATATACAGTACACACGCACGATACAAGAAACAGGTCACTTTATATCCATTCATCGGAGGCTGAGTTCCAACGCACAACTATGTATAGAAGCGTAAATATTTAAAAAAGCTGCCAAAAACTTAAAGGATATTAATAATTATGTTGAGTTTAGAAAACGAACGAGACAATATTTGTTATCTAAATGTTTTTGTAATTGAGTTTTAACTTTGGGATTTATGGTATTTTATTTAATTGTTTCATTTGAATTGTTTATTTCATATAATAAATATCTATTTGATTTTTTTCTGTACTGATTTTTCCAGTCACCAAACGTCGATAGCATTATTCAGTGACTAATTATGTCGCGGACTTGTATTTTGTAGGGGGTTTTCCGGTGGGTTGGTTTGTAAAATGATTTTGAATATACAAATACACTACACTTTCTTTAGCACTAATGAAAATTGTTTTACTCTGTCAAGTCGAATGCAACATTGATTAGAAAAATATCTAGCTGATCTATAGGTATAACAAAGGCGTAGGGCACCTGAAAAACCTAACAAAATGGTGGCCTTTTTTTCCCAAAGCTAAAAATTTGACAGACGATACTTAATATTATAGCAATAGCTTAGGATAACATCTGGCTGTGATTTGCTATCGCTAAAATCTTGTCAGACTCGTTTAATTCTCGTTATAGCGACAAGCATTAAACGATGCTGACGCGCATTAAACGAATTACGCGCATAAAACACTACGCACAACTATAAACTTCAGTAGAGACTGGCGAGGCTTTAGTTGTTATGAACATTAGCCAGATGTGTTTTTTTGTAAAATTACACGATCAGTTATTCTTTATAAAAGTCTCAGGACTGTAAAAATGAGAGTTTGTATTTTTGTCTAATTTCTAAATCCCTCCAGACGCATTCCGTGACTTTGAAATTAGCCAGACTTTTTTCAAATAATAAGCTGTGAAAATATCAATTTATATTATGAGTTTTAAACATGTAACAATTACGGCGACTTATTTGTAAATCACATCGATTTTTTCCATTTTTATCATTGTAGAAATGTTCCCGCTAGACTAGCTTCTTGCAATTGTAAATAATCCAGATTGCTTTTTATGTGCATTTAATGATCGACGCTAGGAACGGAAAAGATTTATAACTGGAAAAATAAGTACAGTACAAATACACGTACCACCCACCCAATGCATAATTCTCGCCAGACTCGTAATTTATTCACTAGCATCAATTATTATTGACCTAATTTTTCTACTTTTACACCTAGGAAAACAAGCCCTAAAAATATTCACTACGTCCCCGACAATTATGGTAATGTTATGAATGAAGCTTTTGGACGTTGTTGAAGAAACGAGATTGTTGTCCAGAGGCATTGTACTTCTTCAGGATAATGCACGTCCGCACTTGCTTCAGCAGTTTAGGTAGATTTTTTAACATCCTTCTTATAGCCCGGACTTAGCTCCGAACGATTGCCATATTTTCCCCAAATGAATGATCATTTGGCCGGGTACCGCTATCGAAGTAAAAACGAACTAAAATAGGACGTTAATGACTGGTTCAACAACTTGGAGGTAAATGAGTATGCCGAAGGCATAGAAAAGGCATAGGCTGGTGATAAGCTATGGCAAATAGCTAAGGTACCATATGTATTGTAAAATAAGTTTTGTTTCATTACCTTAATTAAATAAAAATATCTAGATAAAGGTAATATTTATATTGGCAATACTCACACCGTTCCATTTTCTTTCAGATACTTTTCAGTATAAAGATGTCTATGATTGAAAAATTGCGGATGCTTGGTTCTAAATGTATAATTCAGGTCTAGAGTTTTCTTGGCGTATTCTTCATCGAACTGACAGCTAGTTAGGAAAATAATCACGTCTTCCTCTGAAAATAATCACATTGTTATAAATGCAGGTCACAATTGGTTAACAGGTCATATTAGGTTCACAGGACACTGTAGCAACAGTTGGGCAATTCAACTGGTACAAATCTACCGTCCAGCAAAACCACGAGCCCGACAGAAACCAACGACTTAGGGCGAGGCTCTGGGTAAGTGACCCAGCGTTCAGCCTCGCCCCTCGTCTACCAGTTTTGTAATGATATCTCCGTCTGAAATTAGCCATTAGGATACATTCATCCTTCCGATTGGTCACGGGTCTTCATATTGAATCTATTGCGGACCAAGTGCATCTTTTGCCCGGCTCTGAATTCAGGGTTCCGATCAACCAGCCGCGAGGCTTAAGATGCGGGGTAGCCTTTCACAAGAGGAGGCTTCTAAATAGGAGTTGAATTGTGAGTTGGTCCGATCCGAGAACATAGTAGATGTTATGGCCCTTGCTGCATGAAGCCATTCGCTACCATGCGACATTCGCTACCACTGCAGCGACAGCTAATTTTATGTATGTTTTCACATTAGCATAAAAACACATTTTATAAATATTGTAAAATAATCGCAATAATAAGGCATGACTGGTTAGGTTTTACAAGGACTCCGAAGAATAGGTTTTACAAGGATTACACTCAAAGTTTCAGAATGAGTAAGAAAGATATACAATGAATGATAAAACAATATAATACTCCCTCGCCTATTACTTAACTCTATCACGGGCATCGTAAACTACGGCAAACGTGAAGAAAATGAGCAATAAACGTGAATAATAATCGGTTAACGAGAAAATTTGCAGGGGAATAAAAAATAAAAACCTGAAAATAAGTTAATCAGACGTGGCGAAATATTTGCCTATGAGCGGTAAAATATGTATGTGGCCGTTATGTTGCCAGTATATGTATGTGTGGCCATTAGGGGCCATCCACATATTACGTAATCACCGAGGGGTAGGGAGGGTTGGAGCTGAGGCTTAGGCTTGATTACGTGGGGGTGGGGGATGGGAAAAGGTGCCCGTCCTGATTACGTAATCAACTTTGGTCACCGCATGGCTATTTTTTTGGTCTAAACCTGCACGGAAATAGCGCAGTGCCGCGTCGAAGATACCCTGAATGCGCGATGTGTGTAGATAGTCCTCGCCCTCGTCTGCGATTGAGTGGCCCGGGCCTGTTCCTGCGCGCGCTGGCAAGCCGGTGGTCGCTCTGAGTCGCGGCGGTACGGCTGCAACTCTGGACTAGCGCGCCGCTGCACGCTCCAACTCCATCGCGGAAAGATTAACGAGCTCGTGTGGCGCATCAACTATGGCGGATGAAGTTTTTCAGTACGTACGCCAAAGCGTTTTTCTCTGAAGGTTTAAAATTAAAAATGCACATTAAATGTGCATTTTTAAATGAATTCTTAAATATTTTATTCTCTTTAATACCGTCTTGCCACTGCGGTCTAAAGATTGGGATATGTAAAATAAACCAGCAAATTTGAGATTTTGTAATTACTTTGAATGAATAAAGTACATTTTCAAAAGCATGTTGGAGCTTCAGTCCAACATACCCACAACAAAAAAGTAATTTCTACCGAATCTAAACCGCAAACTCGCTCAAATCTACACGAGCCAGCTGCAGTTGATTTCCAACTAAATTCGGCACTTTACGCACAGTCAGGTGATGACTAATGTCATTTCTTCTGATCGAAACGAAATTAACACATATTTCTCACCCCACTCACAACTATTGCGTCACTGCTTACAATATAAAACGCAGTACATTTCGATCGATCGATATCATTCCCTGGAGGACAGTAACCGCGCATTAACAAGTACTTGCGCTCTACACTTCACTTCGAGTCAACAAATCACGCATAGTATACGCGACTACCATTATCTTCGAATCTATCGCGGCGCTTCAACTTCGGATACACAACTACGGCTTCACCTCGCGCCCACACTACCTACACAACGGCGAAATATCAATCAAGGCGTTACGAACTGGCAACCTGCTACAAACCTTCTGATTAAATACTTCAACTTCAACATCCACGACTTTCAATAACGGAGAAAACTTCTTGATGAGAACCACCCTTCGCTCACAATCAATTGGAGTGTAGTGAAGGGTGGCCACTCTCACAAGCATTCTAAAATGTTTTTCTCCACTTACCGTCTTAAAACACTTTACAAACGCTGGGCTCATGACTCCTCACATTTTCCGCAAATTCGGTTGATTACGTAATCTGGGGGGAGGTTGGGGGAGGTGGTCAGACCGCTAATTACGTCTGTTGACATGGGGTCGAAAATCCAGAAAACGTGATTACGTAATATGTCTATGGCTCCTTATGTGGCCAAATATTTGCCTATGAGCGGTAAAAATATGTATGTGGTCGTTTTGTTGACGTTTTTCTGAGTAATAGAATCGTCACCCAAAAAAAAATTTTATTTAATATTGATTTCCGGTTTCATTGACGGATAACCTGAACAATATTTCATTGAATTAATTATTTTCAACTCATTAAGAATATCTTCTGACTTAAAATCAACTGGGATTTTTAATATATCTGCTATTTTTTTTGTACCTAGGGATTTCATAATTTTCTTTGGTTTTGTACTTAGGATAAACAAGTAAAGTAATGTACGTAAGCACGGGTACAAGTTTTGCCAGTTTCTCGGTATTGGGAATTATTTGACCACTTATAGGCAATTATACACAGGCATTAGTAACATCGACTATTTTCGTAAAAAACAACAGAGATCGAATCAGTGAAATTGTTACTCAAAATAGTAGAAAAATATTCAGGAACAAGAATAAACATTTGTACTCAGTATTCACTCGGACAATCCTCTGGTTTAAATTGATTTTAATGGAGCGATAAAGAGAAAAATATAGTTATAAGTAAGAAAAAAAATAAAAGTCATTAATAGTTATTATAACATAAAAATACCTAGTTAAAAAAGTACAACTCATTGTCAAAACAAAACTGTTTCCTGTGCTAATGAAAGGGTTAAATGGCTAATTAGGTATTCACAGTCCTAACCTATTAACGGATAGAAATAGAAACGGATAGAAATAAAAATTAACGGATACAAATAGAATGCTTTAGCGATGACTGACACGGGGAATGCCGCGGGTATAGCTGTAATTAATACGAATGAACAAGCCATTCAATTAAAATTGAGTCTAAGGTGTTTGAATAATTAGGTAGCGGACAGAAACATGTTCATTTTTGTTTTAAAGTGTAAAATAAAAAGTAATATTTTAAAAGAAATACCATCAATTTCTGGTAAATGTGGCTGACTCTTAGCCCATCCATGTATCCTTTTCACCACTTCTCTTGATAATTTTGGGTGCCTCTTGTATTCCTCTTCAGCTGGAAATCGCTTTATCGACATCGTGTTACTGAAAATATCACATAAATACATGTATAACACTTAAGGTAGTATATCATTTTAAACATTACTTCTTAAAATAAACATAAAAGGTAGACATATTTTAATTATAATATTATAGTTAGATAACGTTCTACAGTTTTATGCGATATAAATTGTGGTTAATAAACATATATTTCTTAGGAGTAACACGCGGATTATTATCAATAAAAATACTACAAAATTACCTTACCGCATTTTAAATTATGCGACTCGACTTGTTGTTTGGGGCTTTTCTAAGGTCTTTGTGATCCTTGTATCACTGCGACCATTGCTGATCTATTGTGTTCGCCACCTACTATAGTTCTGCGCTTAACCTCGTGTCATTTAAGAACCGCAACAGGCTTTTGTCGCATGATTGTAAATGACCGCAAGATTGACTGGTAATGACCACCCAAGTGGGGTATCTTTTACTCATCAGCGGGCCACACACATGAGGCCACACACATGCACATTTTCATTTTCGTGATTCCACCATAACCAGATGTGCGGTTAGAGTTTAAGCGTGTAATCGTTTTACTGGCCTAGTCATTTATATTTCGAGTGAAATTGAACAAGCAGCAACTTTTTTGCGTAACATCGACACCGTCCGCCTACGCAGTCTCAATGATATCCACGTTGTCAAAAATATTTTAATATTAAAATATTTAAAAAAAAAAATAAGTTTCTTTTGCATAATAATCAAACGTTATTGCATGGTTGTTAATTTAAAATGAATTAATTTATTTCTGTTAATTTATACCATACCACTTACAAATTATGATACAAAATTTTCAGTGTTGTCAAAATTTTTAGTGCTAACAAACATTATAATTATTACTGAAAACGAATAAACTAGAAAATAGTGAGATGAGGCGTTAGAAACATATGAAAATATCAGGATTATATAATATAGTCTTGCTAAATGAAACTAATTTATCCTTTTTTCTCGAAATGTGGTTTTGATTAAGCAAAACCTTAGTTAAATTGATTTCAAATATCATGGACTTAGAAAAGGGGTTCAAATTTGATCACGTTTTAGAATATATTCGAGGAATGGTACGTCGACAATAAATCGACCTATATACTAATTTTCAAAACAATACATTTGTCAAATTTAAAAGAAAAAATGTGTTTTTCTCAATTTGTTTAAGAGGGCTCCGAGCCTATGCCGTTACACAAATGTAGGGTAATTTACGCTTGCCGGCGGCGGCCACGCACGTGTGGGTAAATCGCATACATTGATAACGCTGAATAGACGGTCACCCGCCAAAGCGAAGTAACGCGCATTTTATACGTTTATTGCTCATAGCAAATTGCAAATAACAAAAATTGCAAATTGTGATAAAAGCAAATTCTTTTGCACACGTATTTATTAGACCAAAATGGTCGATTTGACCCGCCCTTCCGACAATTTGGCCCAGCGGACTCAAAATAGCGGCCGTTTTTCAAGATGGTCGCTAATAAAACAAAATGATTTTTCTCATGCTGATTTTAATGACCCATGGGCCTTTTCGGCTATTTTGGGGTCGTATATTTCAAATATGGCAATAAAAATAACTTTAGTTAATTTTCAACAGGATTATAAACATTTTTAACGAGAATTTACTTTTACGTTACCGTTATGTTATACGCGTCTTTTTCGAGTATTTGCACACTGGAAAAGACGAACCTAAAGTCAAAACTGTCAAAAAAGTCAAACGAGAGAATAATTTTGTGTATGCTGTAAGTAATTACTGAAATTTGTTACCCAGAAAACATGGAAAATTTGAACTATATATAGAATATGTGAATGGGTCTTTGACTTTGAATTTGTAGTCGCTGGCTCAAATATGACGACTAAGTGTGTTTTGAACAACCTTTGAACGTATTTTGATCCGATTTGAAGATATTTGTACCTTTGGCCAGAAAACTTAAACTTTTGTACTTGGTATCATCATCAGAACTGGTCAAAATAAATGTACCGTAGCCGTTTTATACTACACTATATATAAATGATTGTACACATTCTACCTTGTTTGTAAGGAATTATTTATTTATATTTATTTATGTTTATATTTTCAGCATCATATTTGAAATGTACGACGCCAAAATAACCGAAAACGACACATAGGTCTTTAAAATCAGCACGAAAATAATCATTTTGGTTTATTAGCGGCCATCTTGGAAAATTGCCGCCATTTCGAGTCCGCTGGGCCAAATATGTCGGAGCGGCAGGTCAAATCGACTATTTTGGTCTAATGAACACAAGTGTGCAAAAGGATTTGCTTTTATCACAATTTACAGTATTCTTTCAAAATATGAGACGAACCGCTTCCACTATCAGGATAGCAGATACTTTATGATTCTGAGTAAAGAAATAAAAATGGATAATGTTTAAAACAATTATAACATTGTTATTCTCATCAGTACGAGGATAAAATGTATGTCGAGAAGGATAAAAAAACAGTAATTATTATAGGTATAAATAGCTACACCAAAACTTTAATTATTTAAAAAAGCAGTTACCTTTATAAATAAACTACTTCCGACGGAAAGAAGGTACAGATAGATTTCGCGGCTTAATGTGATTATATATTTTTGAACAACTTCAAATATGTAATTAAAATTAATAAAGAAATTAATGAATGCCAATTTTAAACAGTCTCGAATAGGAGTTTTGTGGATTTCACTCTGTGCTCCCCGGGATTCGCCCGTTGGATGAACAATTGGAAAGTTCACGAGCACCTTTCTTCTTCGGACCGCAGACTGGTGACATTTGGCATCGGCCGTCGCGTTCCCCCCACGCCACAATCCGACTGGCGATACCGAACCGACGACATTAACTGGGACCGGTTTGGTGAAGTCCTCTGCGAGAATCTTGAGGCCTTTCCATCGCCTTCTAGTAGTACCGCAGAGGACTTGTGTGTCGCACTTAATGCGGCCATCGAGTCTTCCTGTGATACCGCAGTAGGGCGGAAGAAACCCCGCGGTGGTTTCGCGGCCCCGTGGTGGTCTTCCGAACTCTGCGATAATTTTAATTTAATATTTTAAATAATATAACGTAGCGATTGAAAATTAATGTTATTGAAAATTGTTATTTTTGTGATGAGAAGTAAATTTTCTACTGATCGATCAAGGTGAACAATGTATGAGATGAAGTTAAAGTAAAAGAAAAATAAAAAATCTCAAGTTTCAATTTTTTTCTTTAACTCTCTCTATACTATTGAATTTCTATGATATTCAACATTTCTAAAGCCTGTTTGATTTTAAAATGATTTTCAAATGATTGTATTTTTCTATGGTTTTAAAATATTTTAAGTATTCTGTAGTTTTGAATAATTTCAAAGACTATTTGATTTGAAAATGATTTTCAAAATATTTTATTTTTCTATGGTTTCAAAATATTTCAAAGTATTCTATAGTTTTGAATATTTTCAAAGACTATTTGATTTAAAAATGATTTTCAAATTATTTTATTTTTCTATGGTTTCAAAATATTTCTAAGTATTCTATAGTTTTGAATATATTCAAAGACTGTTTGATTTTAAAATTCCCGTGCTTTTTTTGGTTTAAATGACGTGCCGCAACCTTAAATCAGTGCATATCCTATCAATGCTCTTTGTAAGCTAAATATCTTACAGCCAACCACTTATCACTTATCTCAGCAAGAGAGCGCTCAAATTACAATGGACGCCGTAACATTTACGCCCAAAATGCGTACATGTGTTTCCATACATTTCATATTTTATATTTCATGTTTTTATTTTATTATAAAAAAAAACACAGCAACAATCACAAATAATATTTACACTAAAACCTATACTATAAAGATTTGCGAAAATTACAATTAGTGTACTCAAAATTGACAGTACCTATATATTAAATACTAAATATGAACTATAACCTGTTTTGTACACTTTAAATCGGAAAAATATGTACTGAATGTACTGAATCTACCAAAACCAAAATAGTTTAGAATATGAAACTAACCTTTATGTCAATAGTTTCTTTATCTTTGCTTTTCCTTTTTGTGTTTTCACGAAATATGTTGTCTTGCGCTTCCCCATAACTAAAATACATGTAGAGTATTATAATAAGTTATAACAAAGATGCCATAAACATCCATTTAAAAAAAAAACAAATATTAAAAAAAATACTTACTGCTGTTTGCTTTTTAATGACGACTCGTGACGACGCAGTACTGCGGTGTAGAAGAATAAAATATTACGTGAGCACGAACTGATAAGAGCTAACCGAAAGATACGTGCTCTCACTTCCAATAGCAGCAGGGAATTGAATCTATTTCATAGCGCGCCTGTGTATTAATTAACGCGGCTAGCCCATACAAAAAATGTATGGAGAATCTGATACCTGATTTTCTGGGATTTATTGTATAAAATCCTATTACAATAATTGAAATTTAAATATTTTATGGTGAAGATGTCATTTAACTTTCGGTTATAATAATTTGTAATTCAAATTATTTATTATTTTCCCAGCGAGGACTAAAACCCCGCGCCCATTTTTGTATATTTTCTCGGGTGTTTTTATAAAAAACTACGCAAACTATTGCCAAATTTATTATCTCACCTTCTAAATGACGTATTGATAAAAACGAGTGTTTTTTGTCACTGCTTTTATTAGCGTAGTTTTAGCGGAATAACTAAAACGCTAGACCCTAATTTGAAAAATTTCGTGCAGCACCCTCTTAATCAAAAGTTGCTTATTAGCTCGTACTGATTCACGCACTTCAAGGCTGTCACTAATTTAATACTCAAACTGTAGAAATAAAATAAAAAATATAAAATACCATACATAGAAAACACAACATAGAAAAATTTAAAAGCGGTCTTAGTATTGTTCATTCCATTAGTTCAACATGCAAAGACTGATCTTGAAATCTTCCTCGATGAGAATAATTAATATCACTTCAATTGTTAATCTTCTGCTGATGCATTAATTATGCCGTCTTTTTAAACAATAGATTGTGGAATTTTCTCCTTGATATGACGCCATTTGGTTAAAAAAGACTATAAATCGTTCACTCGCGCGTATCCTACAGTACTTATTACGAATACAACATTATAACGACTTGCTTATATTCATTTTAAAAAAGGTAAATAAAAACAATAATATGTAATTAATTTTATACATATTCTGGTTGCTGACCATTCTGTACCAAAATAAGCGAAAAAAATCATTATTGCCTTTGGTTTTTATCCTCTAACAATCACAATAAACGCAATAATCAATTATCATCTCTTTGATTTATAACCATAAACCCATGTTTAACTTTTTTTTTTCTAAACATTATAAGGATACTTCAAGGATTTTTCTAATATAGAGGACATTGAACCAGGAGCTAAAACAATCCTTCTTTTTTAATTTGACCCTGACTACTACTAACTTGCTTTACAGATATGAACCCATAAGCCATATTAATAATCTTCTGACATTTTTCGACATCGTTATTTTGATATTCTGTCTTAATTAAAAAAATATTTTAAGTAGCTACTTAATGTCGACTTTAGAGATTGAGTTTTAATTCTCGTGAGTTTTATTTAAGTTTTTATTCTCGGCACTGTGTGTCCCAGATAACGGATATCTCTCTGATTACGGTTAAAAAGTAAAGAACAGTATCTCTATTTCAATCCACCGCCATTTTTTGTCACTACTTCTCTTCACCACCAGCGCGAGGGATTTTTTCCGAGTGCCTCTGAAGCAAAAATATTGTGTTTACGTAAAAAATACATATGAGCATGCCCCTTTGTTTCGATGTTTTTGTATATTGGAGAGGTTCATATTTATACCTGACTGGTAAGTTAGGCATGTAGTTTTTCCCTATTGAAACCTAAACCTCCATAATTTTCTCCCAGCCATGTTGAAGGATTTTTCATTTCGTATTTCTTTCTCGTTTTTGTAGTCAAAATAAAAACACTAAAATCAACATTAATTTAATATATAATTATAAAACATTGGATGTCTTATTAATTATCTAAATGTTCATACCATACACCGCAGAAGTAGATAAAATATAATCTGAAGTTAGAATAAAAATGTGATCGAAATAAAAGCGTGATATGATTGTAGTCATTGCGGTCATCCCCAAAAGTACCTGCACATCCCTTTTTTTTCTTCCTTATTTTTCGGCCTTAGTTGCTCATTAACTACTCGCTTCTCACTCTCTATGAGAACGTCAAGGCTTTCTATGAGTCCCCTTCGACAATTATCTGAAATAAAAAAGTAAGCATTTTATTGTCATTATATTGTATTTCGAAAGATAGGTGTATCTAAAATAACTAGTTTCTGGCAGTCGCGCTGGCCGCTGCTTATGTCAACCAACAGAGGGCAAGAGAGCCAGCGAGCTTGTGCCAGCGTTGCCAAAGAGAGCAGCGAGAGTGGTTGTTGACCCTGATGTTAGCTACCTTTGAAACGATCCGTAGGTCAGCCGATCCCGTGTGATATTGAAGGTTAAAGTGTGCTACGGTCCGCGATAAATTTCAACTGAATACTAACATCAGGTGAAGACCGTGCTTGCAATTACGTGAATTGCCAGGTACTTGCAACTTGCGGTGTCAACTACAACGGGCGAGACCGTCACCACAGGACGTTTTAACGATTTTCTCGTTCTATCGCCCTGCAGTGAACGTAGAAGACTTTGGACAGAACCAATCCAACGTCCAGCTACGTCACAACCCGCAAGAAGCCAACGCCTTTCCGCCAGATAGCCAGAGTTACCTGGCGGGCCGACTCTCGCGCCCTTGCTTCCAATTGTGACCAGATTTCTCCGGTCTCTCGATTGGTTCCGAGTTCGAGGTCGCTTGCGCGGTCCTCTCCCTTACGAAGCGGTGAAACGGTGTGAACCGAATCTGTCGCGGACCAAGGCGTCCTTTGCCCGACTCTGAATCGGGATCGGATGGCCAATGGTCATTTCAAGAGCAGTCGCCGTAAGGTAGACAACCACCCCCGCTCTATAGGAAACAATACAGTTCCCAGACTCCCCCGATTGTTAGTCGGAGAGCACAGTCGATTGGCTTGCGCCGCTCGGTGCGCAGACCGTCCAGGAGCGCCAGAGGTTTGATTCCCAGGGGAGACTGGTTGACCCAGTGTCCTACCCAGGCTCGCACCCCATGCGTGGAGGCCATCGGATGGGTGTTGACTCGTGAGTGTGACCGACCCTGAACACATGGGTCATCGTGGCCACCTCATCATGGGCCCATTAGCTCCCATAGCCAGGTACTTGCAATTCAGAATTAAATTATACATTTCTAGCTATTCAACGCGTTGTAAGAAATTACATACTCTCCCACTATTCAAAAGAAGGAGCATAGCGGACCTGTCCTATCTTCTAAACCTTGCAAATGGAAAGGTTGACTGTCCCGAGTTGCTTGGACGTTTGGGCTTACGTACCCCTGCCGCGCGTCTCAGGCATCCCAAACTGCTTTACGTGCCCACTGCAATAACGAATTATAAGCATAATTCTTATGTCATACGAGCGAGTAGATGTTTTAATATATTGGTGCGAGAAGTTGATATTGACCTATTCAACACCTCTTCTCGAAAATTGAATTTTATACTAAACAATATCTTTTTTTCTTCTTAGCAATATTAGCATCTATCTACAGTTATATTGTTTGTTTATTCATTTCTTGTATCTTTTTATTATATGTGAAAACTTTTAATTGACCTTCAATATATGTTTAACTAGCTGTTTCTGTTGTAACTAGAAGTTTTCCTAAGAATTGAAAATTAAAAAAAATAAACACTGGAGTATGGAGAAATCCTTCCAAATCTGGGTCCTCTTCCCAGTGCCTTGCGGTAAGGCGTTGGACCCTACCCGGGTTTATCGGTAGAGTTACACCGTCGACTGTTTTTTGTCCACTAAAGTCTTTCCATGGAGAGAGAACGAGCTAATGCCATTAAAACTCCCTGGAGTGACGGATTTGCTCTTTGCGTTTGACACCCTCAGTTGCAGTACTATTGTAGCAGTTATTTAAGATGTACAATCGGTCTACAAAGATCTACCATCTAGATCTTACATCGCGCAAAGTTAGTTACGTATTTTTAGCTACATTTACTTTTAAAAATTGCAGAAATATTTTGAAATAGATAGTATCTACGATTATCTAAATTGCAGCACAATTTTTTTGATGTATTCTTGGCAACACTTGCCATTAGGCGGCTTACTATAATCGTCGACAAAAGTTTTTGCGTCATTAATAATGGATACAGGGCCTGTTTCGTACTTGCACTCTCCCCCCTTCCTCCCCCCCCCCCCCCCCCGTCCCGATAATTTTATAAAGGCTTTCTTATTCGTTAGGCTTTGGCATGGTGCCATGTAATTTTAACGCGTAGATGTAGATGATACTAGTAGTTCCAAACATTCAATTATCTTATCTTATGTTCAAATTAGGGGCCTTCGTAGTATGGCAGTATGGCGACGCACTATATATGGCGCTCTAAACACGCCTATACTGTATCCACGGAGCAGCTAACCTGCTCCGTGACTGTATCCTATTTCAAAATAATAAAATAACAAAAAAAAACACTTATATAGTTGGTTTTAATTATTTTAAATATTTTTTACATAGTTTTAACAATTCCTAATTTTGTATTCAGGTTTCAATACGTTTTAATTAAAAGTTCCGATACACTATTTAATTGGTTTTTGCCTCTCTGTATCATTACTGTGATATTATTATACTATATAAAGATGCGATAGATGGCACTAATAATTGAATGTTATTATTGTTATCATTCGTTAAATTATTAGGTTTCTTATAATCAGCCTTTAAATAATCAGGTTTTTTAAATTTTATCATAAATTATTAGGTTTTTATGAAAAAACATTTATCATCAATATTATTATAGATGGCCAAATAAATTGTTATTTGTTTCACCGGGCAATGCTATCAGCGCCACCTGTATATTGCCGACGTAGAAAGGTTGCCAAAACGTACTATGGCATTGAGCAATCTAATAAAAGCAATACTAAAACCGAATCAAAATTATAAACAAAACTATTTTAAAGAATCCAATTCAAAATTTACAAGCCAATTAGGAATTGGTTTCTTTATAATAGTTTTGCTATTAATTTTGATTCTGTTTTAGTATTGCTTTTATTATATTGTACATCTACCCAAATGCGTAGAAAAAGTTTGGGTACACAAAGTTTTTTCCATGTTGAAAAATGAGAAATTGCGAAGTATTAGACTTCTAGTTTTTTTCTATGTACATATTTTAATTAACGTGAGTGTATTAGAAGTCCACCCTTATTTTATAATTTAAATAGGCGTGCCTAAGTGTGTATGTATGTCTTGTGTGAATGTGTATACATGCATCTATGTGATTTGTCCGTTTCTGTCTATAATAATTCTGATCTATTAAACCATATTCTCAATTATTTTCTAAATTTCTAATATCCAATAATAATATCATTTAGTTTAATTTATTGTAAAATAATTTCATTTATACTAGTGTCATAATCAAAAGTATTTGCTTATTTAAATGTTAGGTTAATTTCTATTTCAAAAACTATTTTTTTAATAAGTTTTGTCGGTATGATTTCTTTCTATTCGTTCGACAATCGCCCGTTATGAACCCCTGTAATCGTCGATCGGTCAATGCTCATTTTTGTTTGCTGGATATAAATTAATTTATCTACCCTATTTTCCGGGCAATATTATACGATTAAAAATGACTGACACACCCGTGCCACTTAAATAAGACTTAGAAAGTGAGCTCGCCTTAACACAAAAGAGCAACGCGGCTCAGTTGCACATTACTTAGCACATTAAAATAAACATCTAAATAATATATGAATTTTTTAACCTGGGGGTCAATTCTTGACAAAAATACGGTGCCAAATTTGTCTATGGTCATTTGATTTAGCATGCAAATTTTTTCAAAGAATAGGTCCCCTGGGCTCAGACAGATGTATACCTAAATTTAGACGACATAAACTACGGCTAAATGTAACATAAAACCAGAAATTCATAAATAGTTTTTTTTCCTTTGTGCTCTTGCATTTGAATGTGTATGTAACCAATATATAAAAATAAAATAAAGAGCCTTTATGGTAAAATTGTAATATTCTACGGGGCTCTCTAAACGATCAAGCATGCTTGTCAATCATCGCGTCGCGGGCTGGGGAGGGATCGTAAACCGCAAGAAATATGCAAACATATGCCCAGGTGCCCAGGTGCAATTCAAGCCACTTCAGCAACTCTACTATGATACGGTTACTCACCTCTTTTAATAACAGGTTTAATGACCTTGACATTTTTTCTCTGGACAGGAAGCCTTTTCTTCACGCAGTCGAAGAAAAGCTCAGGAACGATAATTAATTTAAATTTACTTATTACTTTATTATATACAATATATTTATGTGTGTATGTATGTCTATATGTATATATATGTATATATGTATATATATATATATATATATATATATATATATATATATATATATATATATATATATATATATATATATATATATATATATATATATATATATATATATATATATGTATGTATATATATATATATATATATATATATATATATATATATATATATATATATATATATATATATATATATATATATATATATATATATATATATATATATATATATATATATATATATATATATATATATATATGTATATATATATGTGTGTATATATATATATATATGTCAATAGTATACGTATGTATGTGTTATAATAATCCCTCCCTTCCATTTCCATTCCCCTATTGTAATTACACATTTATATTTAGAAATGCTTCTTTTTCCTTTTTTCTTAAAAAGAAGGTTATAAAATTATTATCTTTTAAATGGGTACTTTATATTTTTTGCTAATTTAAAATGTATTAATGGCTATATTGATGTTAATTTATAAAATGTTTTTTTTTTATATAAAGAATATGCTGTATACATTTAGTTAATAAAATAAAATAAAATAAATAAAATATATTTTTAATGTTTACCAAAATTGCCTAACTTTGTAGTTTATACCAGGAAGTCACGTTAATTAGACGTAATTGATTGATGAATAAAGTGACTCCCTGGTATAAAACTACAAAATAAGGCATAATTAGTAAATATTTAAAAAAAAATAAAAAAACATAATTGGTAAAAAAAAAAAAAAGACGCGATGCTTGACAAGCATGATTGATCGTCTAGAGAGCCCCTAATACCAACGTGCTGCGCACGCGCAAACGTTGAATAAAAGTGAGTGAAATTCATAAGAATAGGCTTTTGTATAACATGGACTGATGATGATTTACCTTCCAAATCCTTAATACTCGGTAGATCTCCGCCGTAGTCAGCTAGAATACTTTTCTTCGGTAGATGTTTGTACAACTCGTCCAGGGTGCTGTGTACAAAGATATGTTCAAACGAGGACAGACACGGTTTTAGTAATCTCATCATATATTGAACGAAGGACCTTGGGCGTATTATGTGGATTCCCTTCTTTTGTATCGGGCAGGCTTCCTAAAGGCAGGTAACATAACCGTTTACTATCGATTCGCATATCTTGTGCTTTATAGATCTGCAGTCTTACTTTTCCTGTGGAAAGAGTCTTAAGTTGGAAAAACACATGTCCAATTAAGCAAATTTGAATATTAAAATAATACTAATTATCCATTTTACGATAAATAATATAAAAAAATATATAACATTGTAATATTACGCTATATTACAATATTATTATTACAGTGTAAATTTTCATGACCAACAATGAATAAGTAGGTTCATTTATTTTAATTTATTATATTTTTAGATTATTTGTGTTATTAATTTGACTATTTAAAATTGATTATTCACATAACCCCGATCATTCACAAAAAATACCATTATTGTTTTATATTTCTTTGATTTGTATTTCTTTTTTTTGTATTTAGATTTCTTTTATACGTTAGGTAATTTAATTTAGTTATCATTCTCAATTTGTGTTAAAATTCTTTAGAAACGCTAGCCCTGGAACGGGTTTATCATAGTTGGGCGGGCGTTGGAAAGGTATAGTTATCAAGAGTTCACTCAGTTAATGTTTCGCCATTGCTTATCGTCTATATAATGTAGCAATGGCAATGGTATTTCTATAGTCACTTTAAAATACATAAATAAATTAAATTAAAATGTAGACTACTTACGCCCTTACGATCATAACAATTTAGTCGAAAATGTTATTGAAGTTAGTGATTTTTAAGGCTATTAAGGAGAGGGGGTGGGAGGGGGGTAAATTAGGGTACCCGCCCCGGGCGGAAATTTATGGGGGCGCCACGTTTACGTACTTGAAAATACTCACTGACGCTTAGCATCCAGGGCCGTCGTAATATCAATTGTTCGTTTGATTTTGGAATGTATTTTAAGTTGATTTTTGACCGCATTCGCAGTGTGTGATGATTTTTGACCCGTCGTACCGTCTCTACCAGAGGAGAATCTGGTCCTGTCACGTTTACCCCACAGGGAGAAGGCAACGGGGCTACAAGAGAGATGCCGAATAAACCCAAATGGCCGAACGTCAAGCGATGATCGTTATTTATGTGGCTGATTAGTTGGGTGAGTAATTCGCGTTGGTTGTCTTTATTAAGACCTCAAAAAAATATTTGAAATGGGCGACACGCAAAGAAATAAGCTTGGTGTATTTTGTAGGGTTTGACCAATAAAAATCCAGCGTTAACAAAGCGTTAGGCACCTATTCCACGTCCGCTCGCGCCGGCGACCGGGCGCAGACTAAACGTTCGATCGCAGCGCTAGCACAAAATAACAGTCTTTGCCGGGTGGTGTTAATGATAAAGCATATTTACCGTAACTCTCAGGGCGCTCTCACGTTTCAAGTAATTGTAATTAGATTAAGGCCTTAATAAAAAATGAGGCTAAACGCGTCGGTAGAGAATTAATCAGTCCATATAACGAAATTAAAATAAAATATTGTAGGTGTAATCGCGCCTAAATGTTTTCGAAATCAGTTTAAAGCCTTAATGTCCAAGGCAATGAGCATTTATTTTAGTCTACATTGTAAATTGGTTCCTTATCAATTGATTCACTTAGAAACTTTTTAAAGTTATCGCTTATATATTTTTTTTTAATCATAAAACTAAAGTTCGTAAGATATGGTCGTTCCCAGGTATCATGTCTCCATAACAATGACTCTTTCTACTGCGTCGCATAGTCATTAGCAGTTGATTTTTTTTATAGTAGAATCTTTCGCGGAAAGAAAAGCTCGACGTGAAGCTGTAGCAAGATTAGGTAGTCAAATTTTCTGAGACCTGCAGTTTTAAGGCGTTTGTACAGTTTGTCTCGTGTCCTACGTACAGTGTTTGTATGTATTCTAATGTTACACATAAATAAAAGTTATTAGCGAATAGGTAATAGAGTGCTAATTGATTTAAGGGTTCCTATTCTCCGATCTCAAATAATCCCACCAGGTATGTTTATTATTTGAGTTTTATTTAATCATTAACTCAAATGGTGGTTATGAGGGCGCTTATGTCAAGTTTTAGCCAGACTCTTAAAAATCGTAGATTCGGGGCTGCTGTTGTACCTAGACCACCGGTAATATTAAAACACTTAATAATTGTTACATTACTTTTGGCTTATATTAGCTTGTTGAGGGTTTCATTGTGTTACACTTCAAGTTCAAGTTATTAGAAAAAAACTAGTGGGCAGTGAAAAGTTTTTTCTGCTTTAAAGTAGGAATTGTTGTAGAATTAATTTATTGCATTTATTCATTCATTAGGATCCATTAATTGCAATTTTTGTAGCATTTATATTATACATTTTGTAGCTTTTATATATAGTATCCGACTCGATATTATATTAATTATATCTGACAATTATTCACTATTTGGTGGGTTAAATCGCATTTTTTTATTCTCGCTTATATTTTAAAAACACAAATCGGATTTCACAACTTAGTTCAACAATTGTTACAGCCATTGCACCTTTAAACACTGTCTGTCTATCTATATTTAGATAAATAGATAGATAGACAGACAGATGGAAATTCTTTGTTACACATTTTTTTTAAAATACAACAGGGGGACTTTTCCTTTAAATTACAATCTTTTACTGAGTCTTACAGCCAACATTCGTGAAAGTAAAAAAAATGTAGGTGCCAGTAGAGTGAATTTAACAAAAAACGTAAACCTAACAAAAATAGTCAAATATCAAAATATATAGTCATAAGATAATAGTCATAATCATAGTCAAATAATTGTACTTTTTTGACTAAGTATTTTTATATAAAATCCTTTATTACCTACTTAACATATATTAAATATTAATGATTGTTTCTTTCTTTTCTCACATATAACTTTATTTATATTATTTAATCGAATTTTATATTATATTTATTGCCGATTATATAATGGAATTGCATTTTATTTACTATGTTACCTTTAGAATTTTTTTTATTATTATTTCATTTTGAAGACCACATTTTAGAGCAATTAAGTGTTATTAGCATTTTACTAAAGCTTGTAAATTTGTAAGCAATCAAGCAATCAAGCAAACTTGATTGAAAGTCATGTCCACCCTAGAACGGGCTAGTCCCAGTTGGGTGACAGAAACAAATAAACAATAGATTAAAGTTTTGCCATTCGGTTCCTGTTATTTTTGTAAGCAAATCAATGTTTTATAGTAATTAATTCTCAGGTAAATAAATAATAAATAAATAAATATTCAGTTATAAAATAATTACATGTCAAATTGACAAATACTTAAATTAGCCAAATATTAGATTAAGGACAGTCAAAATAATCATATTGGTCATTAAATAATCATATATATTAAGTTATTGTTGACTTTGTCAGTTTATTATTTTGAAAATTTAAAACCGTTTTCTGTCTATAAGTGTATAACTATTACCTATCAGCCACTTCTTTAACTTTATTTTTGAAAACTTTCTGACTTTTGCCCCAATGAACAGGAACTTTATCGAAAAGTCATTCTCATCATCTCCAGATGGTTTTCGTAAGTAGATAAATTAAAATATGTTTTGCATATAATTATGTAACGCGTAATTTATTGAAGTCCATAAATATTAAATCACTTGTGAATCTGAAAGATTTTCTGATGATGATTTTTATAACACCCTTGTGTGTAACATAGATTGCAGAATGGTTTTAGTGCAACCTGTCATTCCTATAATAAGGTGGCCATATTACCATTTAACACAGAGTAACTGGGTTTATTTCTAAATGTAATTGTATTCAGATGTTTTTACCAATAATTAACTGTAAATATTTGGCTGTAGCCATCAAAACAGAAGGTTTCATGCGAAGCAAAAGACTTAAAGGCATTCCCTCCATATCGAAAACAACGTGGAAACCATTGACAGCTCCCTATAACATCAGAAAAAATATATTCATTAGCACCGACAAAAATAAACATAATTAATGAATAATGAATACATACATAAAATAATGAATACATAAATAAAACAAAAACAGGAAATATTAAGTATGGCATTAACTGCTATGTGAGATAGGATAAGATGGGCGGTCAGAAGATAATGCGGCCAATGGCATTTCTCTATGTAACATTTTTTTTTTTTGGGGAAAAATATAGTTGTGGCCAACTGTCGGTCGAAAGTATAAGGTAAATTTAGATTTTAAAGAATTGTCCACCCTTGATTTTGTCTGTGTGAGTCTGTGGATAGAATCTCTCTTGATTTTGTGCTTTTTATTTAATTAATAACGAAGTAATCAATTATTATGTTTGCACTTTAATGTCTTTCAATTCTCCTTTGCTTGTAAAAAAAATATGAAAACCGTTATTCGCTTCAGGATTTTAAAAGTTTGGTTGGTTTGTAGCTAAGCATTAAAAAAATTGATATATGAGTTAGGCCGGTCAACTAAAGATGGCAATGTATATCGCCGATTAGCAGCAAACCATATAGAAATATCTGTCAAGCTGTTTAGGTGTAGTTTGAGAATTACTTTTATTTATATTCTTGAAATTATTTAAAATAATATATAAAATGTTGTTAATATATTAATATTCAGGGTGCGTACGGTACTTGAGGACAACTTGAGATGTCAGCTACAACGGGCGAACCCGTCACCTCAGTAGGGCGTTGTCGACTACAACGGGCGAACCCGTCACCCCTGGCTGGTATAACGATATGTGATCGTTATTTCAGCCGTGGAATGAGCGTAGAAGACTTAGAGACGAGACAATCTACTGTCTAGCTCGCCAACAGCCCGTTAGAGACCAACGCCTTATGGCGAGGCACCGGAAAAAATAAAATAAAATTTTAGCATCTCTGGCGTCCAGTCATAGAGCATTACTTTCCAGTGCATTGGAGGCGGAATGCAAAGTCCCCAATTGTTGTCTAATCATTCTGGCATTGAAGTCCAATAGCATGAGTCATACTGTTGCTGTCGTAATCTCCCCGCAAGAGCGACTTTTTCAAGTCGATATCGCTCATGGTTTTACTGCCATACCCCAGACCAGTACCATTCTGGCTGATTCCAGTAAGGAACTTTTTGTGGAAGTCTACGCGAGCTTGTAGATCATTTAACTTATTACGGCCACTTATTACGTGCTTCGATATTGCCGGATCATTGGAATTGCTTAGAATCGAATGTTCGGTTATTCTGGTATTGGCGTAGAGCAGAGAGGGCAGTTTTAGAGCTAGCCCAAAATTGTGTTTGGACCTGAAGAGAGTCGAGGAGTCAGCTGGTTTGGCTAAAGACAACCAGTATGTTAAACTTGCTGCGCATCTAGACAGGACAACTTGGGTTGTCGACTACAGCGGGCGAGCCCGTCACCACAGGAAGTTTTAACGATTAGTCGTGCTATCTCCCTGTAGTGAGCGTAGAAGACTTGGGACAAAATAGTCCACCATCTAGCTACGCCACAACCCGTAAGAGACCAACGCCTTAACCGCGAGATAGCCAGTAATGTTACCTGGAGGGCCGATACTCACGCCCTTACTTCCAATTGTGACCAGTTTTCTCCGGTCTCTCGATTGGTTCCGAGTTCGAGGTCGCTTGCGCGGTCCTCTCCCTTACGAAGCGGTGAAACTGTGTATACCGAATCTATCACGGACCACGGCGTCCTTTGCCCGGCTCTTCACCCAGGATCGGATGGCCGATGGTCATTTCAAGAGCAGTCGCCGTAAGGTCCGCAACCACCCCCGCTCTATAGGAAACAGTACAGCTTCCAGACTCCCCCGACTGTTAGTCAGAGCTAACGGGGGCTAACCCAGGTTCGCACCCCATGCGTGGAGGCCATCGGATGGGTGTTGACCCGTGAGTGTGACCGACCCTGAACACATAGGTCATCGTGGCCACCTCATCATGGGCCCGTTAGGTCCCTCTAGACAGGACAACTTGCGGTGTAAACTACAACGGGCGAGCCCGTCACCACAGGACGTTTTAACGATTTTCTCGTTCTGTCGCCCTGCAGTGAACGTAGAAGACTTTGGACAGAACAAATCCAACGTCCAGCTAAGTCCCAACCCGCAAGAAGCCAACGCCTTACCGCGAGGTAGCCAGTAATGTTACCTGGCGGGCCGACCCTCGCGCCCTTGCTTCCAATTGTGACCAGATTTCTCCGGTCTCTCGATTGGTTCCGAGTTCGAGGTCGCTTGCGCGGTTCTCTCCCTTACGAAGCGGTGAAACGGTGTGCACCGAATCTATCGCGGACCAAGGCGTCCTTTGCCCTACTCTGAACCGGGATCGGATGGCCAATGGTCATTTCAAGAGCAGTCGCCGTAAGGTAGGCAACCACCCCCGCTCTATAGGAAACAATACAGTTCACAGACTCCCCCGACTGTTAGTCGGAGAACACAGTCGATTGGCTTGCGCCGCTCGGTGCGCAGACCGTCCAGGAGCGCCAGAGGTTTGATTCCCAGGGGAGACTGGTTGACCCAGTGTCCTACCCAGGTTCGCACCCCATGCGTGGAGGCCATCGGATGGGTGTTGACCCGTGAGTGTGACCGAACCTGAACACATGGGTCATCGTGGCCAACTCATCATGGGCCCGTTAGCCCCCGTCTCTCTAGACAGGACATCTTGCGGTGTCGACTACAACGGGCGAGCCCATTACCACAGGACGTTTTAACGATTAGTCGTTCTGTCGCCCTGCAGTGAACGTAGAAGACTTTGGACAGTACAATCCTACGTCCAGCTACGTCACAACCCGTGAGAGTCCAACGCCTTACCGCGAGTGAGCCAGGAATAAACCCGGCGGGCTCGAGATACTCGCGCCCTCACTTCCAATTGTGACCAGATTTCTCCGATCTCTCGATTGGTTCCGAGTTCGAGGTCGCTTGCGCGGTCCTCTCCCTTACGAAGCGGTGAAACGGAGTGCACCGAATCTATCGCGGACCAAGGCGTCCTTTGCCCGACTCTGAACCGGGATCGGATGGCCAATGGTCATTTCAAGAGCAGTCGCCGTAAGGTAGACAACTACCCCCGCTCTATAGGAAACAATACAGTTCCCAGACTCCGCCGATTGTTAGTCGGAGAGCACAGTCGATTAGCTTGCGCCGCTCGGTGCGCAGACCGTCCAGGAGCGCCAGAGGATTGATTCCCAGGGGAGACTGGTTGACCCAGTGTCCTACCCAGGCTCGCACCCCATGCGTGGAGGCCATCGGATGGGTGTTGACCCGTGAGTGTGACCGACCCTGAACACATGGGTCATCGTGGCCACCTCATCATGGGCCCATTAGCTCTAGACAGGACATATTGAGATGTCAACCACAACGGGCGAACCCGTCACCGCAGGACGTTTTAACGATTCATCGTTCTATCGACCGTGCAGTGAGCGTAGAAGACTTTGGACATAACAAATCCGACGTCTAGCTACGCCACAACCCGTTAGAGACCAACGCCTTATCGCGAGTAGCCAGGTATGTTACCTGGCGGGCGGCACTCGCGCCCTAACTACCAATTGTGACCAGATTTCTCCGGTTTCTTGATTGGTTCCGAGTTCGAGGTCGCTTGCGCGGTCCTCTCCCTTACGAAGCGGTGAAACGGAGTGCACCGAATCTGCACCCAGGCTCGCACCCCATGCGTGGAGGCCATCGGATGGGTGTTGACCCGTGAGTGTGGCCGACCCTGAAACAGAATGGGTCTTCGTGGCCAACTCAGCAAGGGCCCATTAGCTCCCGACAGTTGGATTTGGTGAAATCGTAAATAAGAAAGGGCCATGACAAATGTAAGGTTAGATAATTGTCATAGACCCAAACTTTACAAGGGCCGAAGATTAGCAAAACATCTATTTTTGCCAAGCAACTTTTTAAGTGCTCCGTAACATAATCGCCGCAGACGTCTTTTCCCTGATAGGTGATTTTCCTGCCAAGGAATTTAAAATGGTTATTTGGGTCTATAAGGGAGATATTAAAGCCCTTATAGACCGACTTGGGGTCATAGGACGTAAATTGTGTGTCTATGCGGGCGAGTCCAAGGCAAAAACATTTATAGGGCTTCACTTTTATGCAGCCTGACCAGTTGCAAAACAGGTCTACTTTCTGTAATAGCAAGGAAATCGTGGTTGGGGCTCCTGGTGATAAAAGTTAGGTCGTCTGCAAAAGCGAGGCACGACGCGGTGAATTGGCCGTCTGTTTTAAAACGGTAGCCCACTTCCTGTCAAACTGGGCCAGGCTTTCCAGCAGTATGTTAAATAATAATTGTTTTCTTAACCGTATTTTTTTCTTTAAAAGGTATCTCATTTCTTAACATACATAATACATTTCTACATATGGGATCGCCATCCCCGTATCTTAGTCTACGTCGAAAACATTATTATTTTACTAGTAACAAGGGTGTTTCCTATCCATATGATTGATGTCTAATTAATAATATGAATATTTTTATTAAAGTCAATATACTAAATTGTAAAAGTATGTTTGTTTACCGCTTGGTGAATCATGAGCTCGTGGTGTGACAAATAAATTGCCACTTCTGTTGCATGATTAAACTTTGACATATCAGCAGTTGGTAATGGTAATATTTTCGCGAACATTACTTTGCAGCCATCTTCTGTTAGTTCTTCCGGTGAATAGTAGAAGCTAGAAGAATAGACATATATTTATATGTATATCGTATTCTTGGTAGGCCGTGTTATAAGAGCCAAAATACAACAAATTTAACACAAATATGTATTGCCAAAAAATCAAAAGTTTTCGAAAAATTTTAAATATTAGTGTTGTTGCCAGTAACCCAGAATTTATCATTGAAGCCTAAATTATATAATAACAACTTATTGAGTGGTATTCACTTATAAAAGTTTTTGTAACTCACGCTTTGACTAAGTAAAAAACACCATAAAGGGTTTATAAATAGGATAGAAAACGAATTTACCGCGTGAAATTTGTAGGACCCGACGTTTCGGTGACGTTGCAGCCGCCGTTGTCTAGGGTAGACTGAAGAGCTGTCAGTCCGTTGTTTTGCGGGTAGGCCGCAAACCGCTGCCGCCACTGCGTAGGATATAACGGTGGTGGGGGGCCGGGCTCGGAGCGCGGGAATTTTTAAAATCCGTCTTGCACACAACACTCACTGTATCCTGTTTTACGTCTTTGCGTTCGGCGTTCGGCGGCGGGAACATTTTAAGAAGAGGGTTCCACGTAGAAGAGAGTTTGTAGCCGTCATCCCTATTGAAGTTCGGAGTTCTTCTGATTTCAATGGCTTCCCGGATCATGCGAGGAAAGTAGCAAATTTCACGCGGTAAATTCGTTTTCTATCCTATTTATAATGTCATTGCAAACAACCGCGATAGTCTTCGACCATAAAGGGTATTAAACAAGTGCAGGATTTTAAGTTACGACCCAAAAATTTTCTTTTTTTATTTACATGGTATGTTTCAAAATGTCATATATTATGTATTCTCATGTTATGTGTTATATAGCTTATAAAATCAGTAGGACATTAAGAGTCACTGGAGACACTTTAATGAAAAACATTAATAATAAATAGTTTAAAAAAAACACTAAAAACACACTTTTATAAATGCACGTAAAAACCACATCATCAGACCTTAAACCCTAATCGTGGCCAAAGTTCATTCCAAGGCTTTTCTAACAAGTCCAAACACAGCTATGATACGATATTCCATCATGAAGTTCCAGTTCATATCTTCCGACTCTATCATCAGATCAGTTCGACAGTACCATATTATTGTATTGTCACCAGAACTACATACAGCTGCCAATTTTCATGACGCTACGCTCCTTGGAAGATGGTTAAATTGGTTACCTTAGATTCCATTACATAGTTACACACAGGTCGACCTAATAAAAGCGTGTTAAAAACTGCTCAATGTGAGCCCCTTGGTTTCTGATGCAAACCCGAATTCTCTATCTCACTTCTGTGTTTGTCACTATTGAAGTTAAAGTTACCCTCATTTGTTCCGCTGCTTTTACCATCGCGAAATTTTTGATCGAATTTGTGTTACCTCAGAACTCCGTCATTTATGAACCGATTTGGAAAATTCTTTTTTTATTTGTAAGGATATATTTCCAGATTAGTCCCATTTTTATCAAAATCCTGTTCTGATTATAAGATTCATGAGGAATTGAGGTAACTCCTCAAATATTATAATATGAAGTAAGTTGAAAATTTACATGTTGGTTCAGTTCCGATGACAATGCATTTTTTATGGTAAGCATTGCATGAGTCTACACCCAGCGTTGGCTCCCGACGAGGGGACTCCTCAACCGTCAACAGCACAGACACGAAATTTTCTATACGCAATAACCCGTTCTAAGTTTTACCATGACATGGCTGCTGCACGCAGGGTTAGCTCCAGATAAAGGGACTCCGCAACGATCAACAGCACATACTAAATTTTGTATATGCATTCAATAACAACAGCCCGTTCTAAGTTTTTCCAAGACAGGACTGCGCCTCCCAAGGTTGACTTCCAACGAGGGAACTCCTCAACTGTCAATAGCACAGACACGAAATGTTGTATAAGCATTCAATTATGATAGCCCGTTCTATGATAGCCCGCCATGACAAAGCTGCTGTACCTACTTATAAAAAAATGGGGTCGGTTGATTTTTTGTTAAAATAAACTCTATTATTGATTTTCTATTGGCCCTAACATATCGTCGACGGGGTCACATCGAGTATAAAAAATAGTGTATTGCTTTGTTTAATTTCATTTTCCAGAAATAAAGACTAACTTTTTAAACTACGCTCTATTTGCAATAAGGAAAACACACCCTTTGTTAGAAATAATAATCACTTAATAAATATTAGTGACACTTGGATAGCTGATTAAACTGGGAAATTTTCTAGTATTAATTATTTGTTGTGTGGGAATTTTTAAAGGTCTTTATGAGCCTTATAACACTGCGACCATTGCTGATCTATTGTGTTAGCCACCTGCTATAGTTCTACGCTAAGCCTCGAATCATTTAAGAACCGCAACAGGCTTTTAGCGCCAGACTGTTTTACCTAATCAGGTTGGAGGTAGTGACCACTCAAGTGGGTGTATCTTTTACGCATAAGCGTTCAACACTCGCACATAAGGTGCAGGGGAGTTTCCTCTGCCTCTTGGCAGAACCTGTACATTTTCGTGTCCCGGAGCTGAAGGTTGTACATGTGTCTATTCAGACCACACCAGTATGCGTAGGATAACTGAAACTAGGAATATTGTCTAGAAACAAGCAATTTTAAAGTCGTAGTGATTTTTTGAGCTAAATATTTTATTTTGAAACATAAGATGTGCAGTAAAAAAAGAAATATTATTGGTCGTAAATTTAAATCCTGGGGTTATTTACCACATTTCATAATTTGTTTAGCTTATTCGAAGTATCAGTTACGGAAAAAATGAAAGTGAAAATTATTCAATAAGTAGTTTTATTATAATTTAGGCTCTAATATCAAATTTTAGGTTACTAACGAAAAAAAATTAATATTGATTTTTGGCCATACATATATGGCGGGTTAAATTTATTAAATTTTGGCTCTCATAACACGTCCTGCCAGTAATACGTCGAGTTACTAATAATCCTATATACATACATTATTGTCAATACTTACGCCACTCCATTCTCTTTCAGATACTTTTCAGTATAAAGATATCGATTCTTGAACAATTGCGGATGCTGAGTTCTAAATGTATAATTGAGGTCTAAAGTTTTCTTTGCGTATTCTTCATCGAACTCACAACTCGTTAGAAAAAGGATTACATCTTCCTCTGAAAATAGTCACATTACCACAAAAATAGATCACAAAAGTATACTTAAATTCTTAGCATGCAACACAATGGTAGATACTATAAATATCTATAAATATCTGTAAACATCTATAAACATCTACAAATATCTATAAATGTCTGTATTTATATATTCACTATACGACTTATCTATGTATATATTGTATAGTAATTATATATAGTGAGTATATAGAAGATTATAATATTTGAAGAAACTGGCTTGCAGGCCAGAGTCCTAACCGGGCTCGCACTTCTGCGAGGAGGCCGCCTGATGGGTGTTGACCTGTGCGTTCGGCCGACCCTACACGTGGGTCTTAGTGGCTAGACTGCAACAGTGCCCATTAACTCCCGTTAGGCCCAAGAGCAAATGACAGGTAAAAGAAACAATTTTTTTTTTATTTTTCCTATAATTTTCAAAATGTATTTATGTAAGTGGCCAGTTCCGGAAGCTGTCACTGTGGCATGTCTGTCACTGTTGTATTTGCTTGAAAATATAGAACTATCAAATGCAAATTATTTGGATTTTCTGATATTTTGAATGTCGAACAGAACAGATAGCTGATTTGGTCTAGCTTGTTGTATTCTTCCCTTATTCTTCTTTACATTATAAAATGCAAAGTCTATCTGTCTCTGTGTGTGTGATAACTACAATACCGATTTCTGGTACTTTTCGTATATGTCAATCAAATCAAATCAAATCAAAATGTTCTTTATTCATATAGACACAATTAAATATTATTTTTAATTTATGTTCTTATGATGCGTCCAAGCCTTACTCCCAAGCCGTTTTGTCATTTACATAATCAGATATTGTATAGTATGCTTTTTTATACAATGTTGCTTTGATAGTAGCTTTAAACTTATTTACAGATAGTTCTCTAATAGTATGAGGAAGTTTGTTATAGAAGCGTATACATTGTCCCAAAAAAGAATTGCTTATTTTGTGGAGACGAGTAGCACGTACAACAAGGTTATGCTTATGTCTAGTATTAAAATTATTAGTGTCGCTTTTTATTTTAAACTTGTCAATATTCTTGTGGACATACAACAGATTTTCGTATATATATTGTGATGCAACAGTAAGAATATTTATCTGTTTGAATTTTTCTCTAAGTGAAACTCGAGGACCAAGTTTATATATAGCTCTTACAGCACGTCTCTGTAGTATAAAGATGTTATTGATGTCCGCACAGCTTCCCCAGAGAAGAATCCCATAGGACATAATGCTATGAAAGTAACTAAAATATACTATTCTTGCTGTATCTACATCAGTCAGCCGCTTTATTGTTTTAACTGCGTATGCCGCAGAGCTAAGTTTTCCTGACATTTTCTCAATTTGTGGGCCCCATTGTAATTTGGAGTCAATTGTTATCCCTAGAAACACAGTTGAAGCAACGGGGTCCAGTCTAGTTCCATTTATTTCTACATTGGTTTGTACCTGCTTAACATTAGGTGTAGAAAATTTAATCACTTTGGTTTTTCTTTCATTTAATAGTAGGTTATTTACATTAAACCAATGGACAACTTTTGAGAGTGCATTGTTAACTTCGTCATAATTATACAATTTTTATGTAATGTGTATATTCCTATTTGTTATAAAATATGCAGGAAAAACCGTTTTTTTTTAATAATATCATACAAATAGCAGGTGTCAGATAAAAAAATGTCGAGTAAAAGTCGAGTATCTCGATAGCTAAAGCGGTGGTGTACTTCTTATTTATTAGTATCCATCTACTTTTTTCCCTCTATTTTTTTATATAAATAAAAATAAATCTATTGTATCAATTATTTCTAATAATTAGTTTTCTTATGTTAAGGAAAATAGACAGTTATTATAGGGTCCGAATGAAGCAACAAAACTGCTATTGCTAAAATTTGCCTAAGAGATGCATATAAATTATATCTATATGGAAAGTAGTACTGATTATATTCATTTCAGGCTTATGTAGGATAACGGGGAATAATGATCGGTATCAACTTTTCGAATTTTCAATTTTCCATTGTTAAAATTTAATAACTTAATAAATTAAATTTTAGTAATTGTTTGGGTGAGAAATATACTTTTTTTCTATGAACCAAATATATATGAGTTTCATAAAAATATTAAGTTTCACTTAAGTTAAACATCAGAAATGTGTAAGATAAATACTAAAATATATAATTATTTAGGTTTCAAAAAAATATATTTCAGTAATATTTTACATCGGATAAAAATTCCTGGAAAAGTCTATCGTAACCGCGTGGACTTTCATCATTCTTTTCCATCACAGTTTCTTCTTCCTATATTCATGGCATACTATGATATATTTTCCCAAAATCAATTTGTGCTTCAATTCGTTTGGAAATCAGCGACAATGTGGTATACGTATCTTATTTTCACAAAAAATAATTTTGATCGTTTTTCTCAGTGACCCTTTATATTTATTTATTTAATTGTAAGGTTAATAAAGGTTGTACCTTTGCCGGACGTTTCGGAGCCCGTGGCTCCTTCTTCAGCGGCTAAAAGAATAATGATTTTTTTTGCCGCTGAAGGAGCCACAGGCTTCGATACGTCCAGCAAAGATACAACCTTTATTTTTTATTTATTTTATTTTATTTTATTTATTTATAACGTACAAGAAAAAATACAAGGACATGCATACTGTTGTACATGAGTAATAATTAAAAACAAACATTATTATAGCGAAAAACATAGCTCTATGCATATAAATATGCTAGCATATCCGAATGAGGCGAAATCGAACAACCAACTATTAGGAGGTCTGTCTCTGCTCTGTCTCGCTGTGCTGTGTTATACCAACTATATGTTTGTAACCCGCGAACTTTACTAACGTTACAATTGAATAACAATTTAAAAAAAGTCTTGATTAAAAAAAACTTATGCATTTAGCAATTCTGTAATTACAAAGTTTAATAATTTACCAAAAGCTCTATAATCTGTTTGATAATAATAGTATTGTAAGGTTCTTGAATAAATATATAACTTGGGTTGTTCGGGATGTGAAAGCCTATAATGCATATTTGTTGAAGCCGGAAGCGCAAGGTAATCTTAAATAGCGTGAATCTGTAATTCAAGATGTTTTACAATGGAAAGTAGCCATGTTTCACAATGGTTTGAAACGCTTGGCAATGGTGAAGGACTACCTTGTCTATTACTTAAATGGACAATGTGCTATTCACATATAAAAATTAACGGACAGGAAATAAAATGCTTCTAGCAGTGACTTTGACACGGCAGAGCCGCGGGAACAGCTGATAATTAATACGAATGAACAGGTTATTCAATTCAGTTTTTTCTGTAATATTCGAATAATTACGATATAAGCAGACAGAAACATATACTATTTTATACTAAAGTGTGAATTATAAAATATGTATAATTAAATTTACCATCAATTTCGGGTAAATGTGGTTGACTCTTAGCCCATTCATGTATCCTTTTCACCACTTCGTTTGACAGCTTTGGGTGCCTCTTGTATTCCTCTTCAGCTGGAAATCGCCTTATCGACATAGTGTTACTGAAAATATCCAATAAATATATGAAAATTAGGGAGGGGCACTCTTGTAAATATTACGTCGCATAATCAAAATAAAAAGTACCCATATATGACTATATTTTTATCTACTTCTTATAAAGGTGGATGTTGGTATGTGTGTGCTTAATATTCGAAATCGTTTGACTGGTCGCAAAGACAGTTGGCACATGTATGTATTTTTTCATGCAGAAAGATTTTATGCTATACACTTTGTTACAGCTCGCCACTAGATGACGCTACACCACATCAACTTCTATACCGTTCAACCGATCGAAATGAAAATTGGTATATATGGGATAAACTTTTCCGCTATCCACTCTGATGTAACTCGCCACTAGATGGCGGTGCAGCACATCAACTCTATACCGTTCAACCGATCGCCGTGAACCCGCCGCGAATGCCACCCGGGCAACAACCGGTAATATTCCACAAAAGCTCTATGCAGTTCTATAGTTTTTTACGATTAACATTTCGTTTAATGTGATGTAATACTAAAAAATATAAAGAGGTTATAATAATAATACAATGTAATTGATTTTCCAATTTTCCAGGAAGTGATTTTAGCAAGATCGTCGATTGTTGACAATAATTATTTTATTTTGCTTCGAGTAAAGTTTCGAATCAATTTGCTAATTTAAGTAGAGTGGCGTTTATTTGCCTTTTTAGACGCTATCTTTAAATATATAGTGCAAGACGTCTTCCTCAGATGCATGCTACATATCTAGTAGACGTACGAGTCTTGATCCCCGACTCCCGAGTATTTCGAGGTTCTCGCACGCGTTACAAGATATCTCTATAACTAAATCACTTAAAAGCTTACATTAAATAGCGAATTTTATCTCTATTTAACACCCGTAATAAGAATTTATTTATTTTCATAAAGATTCTTATTTTATTGCTAATGTCTATAACAAGCAATGCCTAATTATTTTTCTTATTTTTTAAGACATAAATGCAGGTATTGTAGCTTAAATATAAAAGTTGAACGGTTTCGTGCAGCTTGGGCTACAAGATCCATTTTGTTCTCGGATCGGATCAACTCACGATTCAGCTCCTATTCAGAATCCACCTCGAGTGGAAGACTACCCCGGCTAAGACTCCCGTATCTCAGACCTCAAAGCTGGTGGACCGGTTTTTTCAGAACACCTAAAGGTGACAGATGACCAAAGACACCCACTTCACGAACAGGAGTCACACCACAATCGTCTTAAATCTCGAAACTTGTTCATGAGCCGAACACATCCGCTTCATGCGAGTCAATCATCGAATCGCATAACTCAATGGAGGGCTTACCTCTGCAAGGATGTTAGGAACAGATAACACCGGAGTCCCATCTCCCCTACACCACCTAGCGCAGTCTCAATAGACTGAGGGTGGGTGTTACAAGATGCCAAGCTAATCTTGTTCGCTGAGGCTACACAAAGAACCCTATATGCATATGTGGAACGCTGCAGAATGAAGACCACCTCCGATCCTACCCACAACTGTCACCCTCTATCACAAACCAGGATCTGCAAGAGGCAAACGATAAGGCCATCCAGGCCGCATAATTTTGGAGGGTCATGTTCTAAAAAGGCCGGATACGTTAAGAAAAGGTAGTATTCGGATGTGGCCTGCTAGATTATAATATGGCATGTTAGGTATTTCACGACCCTTAGAGCACATCTATTCAACCTTGGCTTGATCGAGAGCAAGGATTGTCGAATATGTGGGGGAGCTAACGGGCCCATGATGAGGTGGCCGCGATGACCCATGTGTTCAGGGTCGGTCACACTCACGGGTCAACACCCATCCGACGGCCTCCACGCACGGGGTGCGAACTTGGGTAGGACACTGGGTCAACCAGTCTCCCCTGGGAATCAAACCTCTGGCGCTCCTGGACGGTTTGCGCACCGAGCGGCGCAAGCCAATCGATTGTGATCTTCGACTAACGGTCGGGGGAGTCTGGGAACTGTATTGTTTCCTGAAGAGCGGGGGTGGTTGCGTACCTTACGACGACTGCTCTTGAATTGACCATTGGCCATCCGATCCCGGTTCAGAGCCGGGCAAAGGACGCCTTGGTCGGCGATAGATTCGGTGTACTCCGTTTCACCGCTTCGTAAGGGAGAGGACCGCGCAAGCGACCTCGAACTCGGAACCAATCGAGAGACCGGAGAAATCTGGTCACAATTGGAAGTGAGGGCGCGAGTATCTCGAGTCCGCCGGGTTTATTCCTGGCTAACTCGCGGTAAGGCGTTGGACTCTCCCGGGTTGTGGCGCAGCTAGACGTTGGATTGTTATTGTCCAAAGTCTTCTACGCTCACTGCAGGGCGATATAACGACTAATCGTTAAAACGTCCTGTGATGACGGGCTCGCCCGTTGTAGTCGACACCGCAAGATGTCGAATATGTGGCGAAGAACCTGAAGACAGCATACACATCGTTGGTCGCTGCCCAGGGCTCGCCGCTAAAAGACACAGTTTACTGGGACGAGCCTTTCTCGAACCTAGCAATCTGCCCAACTTGAAGGTCAGTGATCTACTTGGACTGGTAAGAAGTACTGGGCTACTAGCTGACCACTAACCTAACCACATAGTGGGTAGTTACAAAAGATCTTATAGATTTATGTGATATCAAGGGCTGGAAACAAGCCCCCCACTAGGTTTTTCATGATTGTAAAAAAAATATTTATCATTGTTTTGTTTTAAGATGCTGTTCAATCTTATTTGCATTACAGTTAATTTTAATTGAATTTACTTGTTTCTCTTAGTTCTTAACATAATCTGTAATATTTATGATATGCCACTTTTATTTGCTTGCCAATTATATTCCAAATTCTCAATATTATAGTGTTGTGTTATTAAGAGGCCGTATACGAAATTTTGCGCATTTTGTGAATTTACGTAATTTTGCAGACGTGGATTTAAGGTTAAAATACTGTATTTCTATAAGTTTTATCGCACAACATAAAAGATCATTTATATTATTGTCTAATGAGTGAGCTACTTTTTTGAAAAATATTATAGAATTTTGATTAATTGACCTTAAACCGGCGACTGTTTGTGAATTTTTGCTGTCAGAGGTTTAGAATATAACATATTTAGGAATCGTTTTGAAATCTAAACGGTATTAAAAAATTACAATGTATTGTTGTGAAAGTACTCTATATAATAAGTGAATTACTTTTTACTACTTTCATATAAAATTGTTGATAAAAAAATAAAAATTAAATGTTAAATTTTTTAGAAAATAGACGAAGAATTGCTTTTGATTTTGGCCTTTTAGAACTCTCGTTCATAAAATTAAAACAACAGAAATTAACTTCAGTTTAATATCAATCCATTTCCTCAAAAAAAATGCAAAACATTAATTAAAATTGGCAATAAAGTCTTTTAAAACAATCTAATTCTCGCGTTATGATACTCGCCTATGATACGATTCACGCCTCAAGTCAGCTAGTCCCCGCCGAGCGCTTCCAAAGGGTGGACGTATCTCTTTGGATCCAATAATCCTACCTACCTATAGTTATATTATACCATTGATTATAAAGGTATCGCGGCCCACGTCGATTTCGAACACGGCCTCTTAACGTCATAATTATTATTGAAAAAACCAGAAGGCATTGAAATACCCAGTATTACGATCAGTAGCCAATGAACGCGAAATGAAACTAATTTATCACTTTTTATCCAAATGTGCTTTTGCATGTATTGAATTACATTATTTCAGCAGAACAGGAGATAAACTGTTTTTAAATATCAAGGATTTAGAAACAGGTTTAATTTTGATCACGTCTTAGATTATGACTTCAGTAAAAAGAAGTAGGACGACAGTGGACCGCCCTTTTTTAAGACGAAAATCCGAAATTTACTTCTAGAATTACCCCATGTTTTAATTTTATTTTATTAAAATAATGTGTTGCAAAGTTAAAAATAATCTCCAAAAACATGATAAGTGACTCAATTTTGACCAGGGATGGTACAAAATGGATCACCTAATAGTCAACAGAGAATCACTGCAGTATAACTGAAGATCTGCAGAGCGCATGTAAGTGCGGCAGAGTTTTTTTAGAAATAAAACAAGAAATATAAAAATCATCACCTAAATAAAGTATGTATATATTCAATATTCAGTTATATTGAAATTATTATCCCACTACTCTACACTAATGCGAGACTTAGAATAAATACATCCACAGTGTTTGTTTATTTGTTAACCAAGAAAAAATACAAGTGGACAATCAACTAATAATAAAAAATAAATGTATTGAGATACAAAATTTCATAAACAAAATAAAATACAGAAGAATCTAGCACTAAACTATGAGCCTATTTAAGAAACTTGGTAAAAAGTATATCTTAATTCATTGTTAAGCGAATGTATTTGATCCACTGTATTTTAGTAAGCCAAAATGTTATTTATAGTACGCTATGACAACTGTAAACAATCTAACTAGAGCTGTCGACTACAACGGGCGAACCCGTCACCTCAGGAAGTTTTAACGAAATTTGATTACTCCGGTCTCCCCACTGGTTACGAGTTCGAAGTCGCTTGAGCGGTCCTCTCCCTTGCCGGTGTCTACCAAATCTATCGCAGACCACGGCATCTTTTGCCTGGCGTTTCCCCGACATCGGGTAGCTGATGGTTGTTTCAAAAGCAGTCGCCGTAAGGTCAACGACTACACCCGCTCTATAGGAGAAAGTACGGTTTCCAGACTCCCCCGACTGATAGTCAGAATGCACAATCGATTGGCTTACGTCGCATGGAGCGCAAACCGTCCAGGAGTGCCAGAAGATTGACTCCTGGGGGGGGACTAACCCTCAGGCCAGAGTCCTGCCCGGGCTCGCACTTCATGCGTGGAGGCCGCCGGATGGGTGTTGACCCGTGAGTGTGACCGACCCTGAACAAATAGATCTTCGTGACCAACTCAACAGGGCCTATTAGCTCCCATATGATTATGATTCAGACGGAATACTGAATAGATTGGCACTAAGATTTCTTTTATCAAAAAAATGCAATTTTCCCAATAAAGTTGGTTTTAAAAAAAATATACAATTTTCCTCCTATCAATATTGATGTTACCAATCCTTTCGGCATAATACATTAAATAAAAATATAATAAACTTACCTTATTCTTCACTACCTATTATCAAGTTCAAAACACGCTCAATTATTTTTTAATCTCTGAATCGAAAACAGAAATACTAATCACGGTATTAGGATTGCTTCATTTCATTAGCTCAATAAGCAAAGACTGAGCATCCACGTTTTACAATAATAAACTTCACACTAACATAGAAACTAGATATGCTAATAAAGTGACC
This sequence comes from Micropterix aruncella, assembly GCA_944548615.1. Classification (NCBI taxonomy): domain Eukaryota; kingdom Metazoa; phylum Arthropoda; class Insecta; order Lepidoptera; family Micropterigidae; genus Micropterix; species Micropterix aruncella. The sequence continues at coordinate 31,231,000 of OX155964.1, read as the reverse complement.
TAAAAGCGATCTGGAAATATAGCGTGATGACAAGCATTCATGTCAGTTTACTTGTTAACCTTCTGTTGATGTTTTTAATAGGCCGTGTTTTTTTAACAATAGATTATTATTGTCTGGTTATTTTATGTGATCCTATATTTGTACTTTTAGTTTTTAAATGCAAGGCGTAGCTTTAATTTGATTATTTAACATTTTACTGACAATTTGTATATTACCACGGACTACGATAATTTTACTACTATTTCAGATATTAGGCTTCTATTTTGATTATCAGGGTTTTGGGATTTGAGGCTTCTATTTTGGTATATTTATAGTTTGACAATCTAGTAGTTAAATTATTGACTACCTGTGTATGTTCGGTAAAGAGTAGTAACGAGACATACTACCTAACACAATTATTTTGACACGTCCATGAGCGGATTTTAGCCGTCAATTGGACACGACGAAAATGTAAATGTAGATCCTGGTGTGTGATAGGTGTTGATAAATGCGGGAATGATCGCATACTGGTTTCTAATTCTAACTGGCAAAAAAAAGAAAAACCGCGGAATGGGAGGTAATATGCTGTAAACTCGTATACACTATCATTTTGGCGTTATAAAAGTTGTCTCAAAAGTCTCATAAAATATCATATGTGCATCGTAGGCTATTAAAGGTCAATGGTCACAAAAATCGGTTTCTCACTATTATCTAGGCTTTTATAGCTCCAATGATGTTGAAAAATTCAAATTGCTAGAGATAACAATCGACTGTAATTTGAACTGGAAAGCCCATGTCGAAGATGTAAAAATAAAAATTTCTAAATTTTGGTACGCGCTAAGGATTTTAAAACGAACTACCGATAAAAAACAGCCTTGATGGCATATTATTTATATATTTACGCCTGTATAAAATATGAAATTACGCTTTGGGGCAATTCGGTAAACGCAGAGGAAATATTCATCGTACAAAAACGATGCTTACGAATTATATGTGGAATTCCCAAGACTGACAGCTGCAAACCACTGTTTAAAAAGGAGTTTATGCTAACGGTTATATCGATATATATCTTGGAAATATGCAAATTTGTAAGGAACCACGATCAGTATTTCAAAATAAACAATGTTGAACGCGGCTATAACACAAGAAATAAACATAAGCTACAAGTACCCAAGCCAAATTAACCTCTATTTAAAAAAAGAATGTTATACAATTCAATTAAAAATCAATAACCACCTACCTGCAAATACCAAGAAATAAACGGAAAAGGGTTTACTGCAGCGTTGAAAAAATGCCTTATCGAAAAAAGCTTCTACACGCTAAACGAATATTTCTCATAATATTATGTTGCTGGCACGCATTTTGTTTTACAATAATTCAATTCAATTAGGAAGATTACACATTTCAAATTATATACATTTCGTATTTATAGGCGGATTTTGATTATTCCTTGATTTTTGATTTTTTACTTTATTTTTTTATATTATTGGTGAATTATTTTTGATAATTGTCTTCTACTGTTCTATACTTATTAATACTTCTACCTATCCGGTCTGTTTAGATTTCTTTCATGTTACATTTCTTTTTTAAATGTTTTTTCAGGCCATTCAACCAAACCAGTGAAATAATGACATTTTTTAATAAGAAATTACAAAATTAGCAGATAAGTAAATTTGACAATCTGTTATAATAACAGGTAATTGTGAGAGACATAATTTTATACATTGTCACCATAAAATGTACCACCACAATTTCGGACTATAAATATATTTCTATTTATATTTCACATATAATTAAAATTGTAGAGCATACAATTTGCGACAAATTTTGTTCCAAAAATTTTTTCATGCGCTCAACCGTTTTTGAGATAGAGGGCGGAGAGCGCGCAGCGCTCAGCTATGCACACTGTAATGCAAAGTCAAATGTGAATTTTGGTGAATAATACCCTGTATAAAGTTATTAAATAATTAAAGTATCATTAACAATCATGAATTTGTATTATGTATTTAATAAAATATTACATATTTCTAATATTTTCATCTATTCAATGTCTAACCTACTTTGTGTAATTATAAACTCATTAAGTAAATGAATTTATTCTATAAATAGAAAAATAATTCAGTATTTTGTCTCTAATATGTGTTAACTCTTAAATACTAATGTTTGTATTTAGGTCATAAATGGGAAGGCGGACCTCTATAATACGACCTTTTTCTATGAATTCTCTACCTGAGAATGCGAACCCCTGTATAATACGACCTTCTTCATTTATAGTTAGTTCATGAGATAGACATTCCATTTATGAACACTGGTTTATTTTTTGAGGGATCGCTTTCTATTAACTGAATTTATTCTTTTGGCTTCAGATCTCGGCAACGACGGACGTACAATATTGAAAATTATGTCTGATTTGTGTTTTATTTGTGAGAAGTCACTTTCAGGAGATGATTCTTTTATTGATGATTATTCTCTGTATAGCCCCAGCGTAAGAGATTGGCTCGGCATCTTGTCATATGCCGTTTAGTTTGGTGGTAGAAGGATTAGGCGGTGAGATTAAACTCACCGTTTCTATTGACGCCCGATTTTTCATGGTCACAGGGAGCTAATGGGCCCACTGCAGTTGGGCCATTATGACCCATGTGTTAGGGTCGGCCCTAGTTAGCACCCATCCGGTAGCCTCCAAGCAGAAGTGCTAACCCGGGTATGACAGTTCCCTTGGGAACCGTTCTTCGGGCGCTCTTGGATGATTTTCGCACCGTGCGGCGTAAGCCAATCGACTGTGCAACTAATAGCCGGGAGGGTCTAGAATCGGATTTGTTTCCTCTAGAGCGGGAGTGGTTTTTAACCTTACGGCAACCTCGCTTGAAACGACGAATCGGCTACCCGATACTGGATGAACAGCCGGGCAAAGACGCAGTAAGTGGTCAGTGATAGATTCGGAAGACACCGAATCACCGCTACGTAAAAGAGGAAACCGCGTAAGCGACCTTGAACCTGTAAGCAGTCGGAAGGCCGGAGAAACCTGTCCAAAACTGAAAGTAAGGGCGCGAGGTCGGTCCGCTGGATAAACCCGGTGTCTCGCGGTAAGGCGTTGGCTTCTTACGGACGAATGGCATAACTACAGTGGACGGTTTCGTCTTCTACGCTCACCTCACGGGAGACAGAACGACAACTATCGTTACAACTCGTTAATACTCGGTTTGCTCGGTATAATCGACAACTTCAAATGTTCATGGTCATAGGCTAGCTAGTCGAAAATATGCACAATCGCCGGGGAGGCTAAATTTGCATCTCATTTTATATGTGATTCACAGATACCGTGTTGGGCTGAAATCACATTGTAAAATACTGGTTGCTTCCAACCATATATTTTACACTTCCAACCATATATTTTACACTTCCAACCATATATTTTACACTGATATAAGCTACACTGATAATATTAAAATTCCGCCATATATTTTAATTAAATATTTATGCGATAGCGTTAACACGCGGATATCTAAAGGTACTTATGAACACAACAGTAACATGACGGCTTGTATTCATTTTGGACATGGAAATGTAAAAAATATAATGATATGATTAATTCAATTCATACGTATACGGATTACTGACCATTGTGTTATTCTCTCTAAGGGATGATTTCACAACATATTAATTTCATAAATAAAATCGATGAGCTGAACCCGGTTTGGTTCCTGTGCGACCCGATTAGTTGATCAACAGATAGCGTTAATATTTAATTAAAATATATGGCACAATTTAATTATTATTAGTGTAGCTTGTAGAGTTGTGTCAAACAAAATTTCACATTATGACTTCGGCCCAACAACTCATCTGTGTGTGTACCACATTTCAATTCTCTAAGTCAAATATTTCGAGATTAAAATATGATGACTAGCGCGCCCTCCTGGTAGACCGAGTTCAACCATAACTTATTCAACTATTGCCATGACCAAATGATGCCGGCATGTCATATTTTTAGCTCAATCGGTTAAGCCTTTGGGCGTTATTGTGGAATAATACATACGGACCCACAGACAAACAGACAGACACACAGATAGGCTTCCATCTGGAAATTGACTTAATCGTGTTAGTGGGTTATAAATGGATATTTCAGTCTTTGGTCATAGAACCATTGGTGTCTTTTTAGGCGGCTTCTTGCCGCTGCTGAAGGTGAATCAAAGAGTGGACTATCATAGAAATAAAAGGCTTACCTTCACTTTTTGCTTTTTCGTGTGTTTTGTAGGTTTTTCTCCTGTAGCTGAATGGATCGCCTGACTTCCGGCGAACGTCGGTTTTCCTTGCTTCAAACCTTGCCGCTGCCGTTTTACTTCACCCCTATTTAGGTATACTCCACAGTGAAAGATGTATTTATGACTCGTGAACTTTTATTGTTGATGCAATTTAAATTGAATTAATGTTACATTCATTTTCTCTTAAGGAAAATCCATGGCGAATCGAAGTTTTAATCACTTTTATTCGAGAGCGCCGATATGAAACGTAACATTTATGACGCGACAGACAGCGGCTTTTTCGCGCACTTGGGCAGCGTCGAAACGACCCGCGCGCCCCGTTACAAAATGTTAACAGAGTGATCTTACAAACTATTTTCCTACGGTTATTTTGAAAACCGTCCCCATGGCTTCCCATTGGTCGCCGTGCGCGCCGCTGACTTGGTCCGGCCCACATCGCGACTGGGCGTCCTTATTTTAGCCCTTTCAGCATATCCATACCTAGCCGATTGTCACATAAGATTGGGCCCTTGCTGAGTTGGCCACGAAGACCCATTCTGTTCAGGGTTGGTCACACTCACGGGTCAACACCCATACGACGGCCTCCACGCATGAAGTGCGAGCCTGGGTAGGACTCTGGCCTCATGGTCAGTTTCCCCTGGGAATCAACCTTCTGGCGCTCCTGGACGGTCTGCGCACCGTGTGGCGTAAGCCAATCGACTGTGCACTCTGACTAACAGTCGGGGGAGTCTGGAAGCAGTACTGTTTCCTATAGAGCGGGGGTGGTTGCGGACCTTACGGCGACTGCTCTTGAAAAGACCATCGGCTGCCCGATCCTGGGTGAACAGCCGGGCACAGGACGCTGTGGTCCGCGATAGATTCGCTAAACACCGTTTCAGCGCTTTGTAAGGGAGAGGACCGCGCAAGCGACCTCGAACTCGTAACCAATCGAGACCGGAGTAATCTGGTCACAATTGGAAGTAAGGCGTGAGTGTAAGCCCGCCGGGTAACACTCCTGGCTATCTCGCGGTTAAGGCGTTGGCCTCTTACGGGCTTGTGGCGGAGCTAGATGGTGGACTGTGTTGTCCAAGTCTTCCAGGGATATAGAACGACTAATCGTTAAAACTTCCTGAGATGACGGGCTCGACCGCTGTAGTCGACAATCCTAGTTGTCACATAAGATTATAATAATTACATATAAGTCTAGCTAGACTAACAGTAACACATTTGTCAGCTTAAAACGTCGGCTTTTATGTTGAGCATAGAAAAATTTTAATACATAGGGGATAGTTAATAGGTAATATAAAGGTGATATATATGTAGGTGGAAAATTTTCATTTCGTTATAGTTACAATTTTCAGTTGATCCTGTAACGGCCCTTCAGTACCGTCACATGCAATCAACAAATGCATTGCTTTCCAGTGAAATACACTGACACAATTCAGCTATTATTTTAACTCGTGTAGCGATAAATCAGCACGATGGAACAATACTTTTACTCGAAATATTTTGGATTGCATCATTTCCCGGCCTATATAAACCGGCGAAAAAGCAGCCAAAGTATCATTCCTCGAGTGATCACCTCCCCCAAGGTTGCTACGGCATACTCGGTACCCCTCTCACGAGGTCGCTCAACGAGTCCGGCTCCTTGGTTTCCTTTCCCTACCTTTTCCTGTCGAGAAGCATCAGTCTGCATTCCCACAGACTCGAGCAGTGCCCAGTACGAGATACTAGGAGCACAAATAAAATGTATATCCTCACACGCTCGCAAACGCATCCATTCCGTGAGTCACTTCATCCGCGTCAATATTACCTATTCGGGAATCGTTATAACTGGCAATATCGAACTCTCAATCAATTCAATAAATACCTTCTGATTCACTCAAAATCGCCTTTCAATACGAAGATAACCCGCAAGATGATACCACCACCTCACACCGCACAACCTGGAGTTTAGTGAGGGGTGGTCCCTCACAATCCATAAGAGGTAAACCAAGTACCGATAAGCCGCCTCATTTATAGTATGACCCAATTTTATGAGTGTGTTTTTGATTTTTAATATCATCCCTCCCTATCCGTTGGCTAGGCGGTGTGTGGCGGCCGTGGTAAACATCTCACGCTACACGCTTACGGACTGCGCGCATACCAATAAGGCTACAGGCGACGCAGGACTGCACAACACAGATTTTGCAAGGCATTTGAGGCAGACATAGGCCACGAGCGTATGCTGCGACGCAGCTAAATGACACAGATACATTCATTCGCGTCGTAGCTAGTACACAGAAGACAGTTTTCGAGTTGACGAGTAAAATGACTTCAGAGTCAGAGTCTGATTACGAAATTAATGAGTTGTTGATACTTTACAGTTTGTCAAGGCGTAGAAAAACTATTTAGAAAAGTGATTTTCTAAAAATACGTTTTTGGATTATAAAACGAACTAAAAAACAAATTAAAAAAAATAATAAAAAAATATTGTGCCTTTTTTTTACTAGTATGAAATGCTGTGATCACGAAGCGCTATATAGCGGTAAGTAAAATGTCGCAAATTTTGCTTATATACGCTATATTACCTACCGCTAGATGGTGCAGCGCGCTCAAACGCTTCTCAAACCTTTATTTACCAGTCAACTTCTTGAAAAAAAAAATGCTTAGATCGTTGTACTAACTCATTGCTGCTGATTCGTTGCTGCTGTAAAAGTGAACGGAAAGTACCAATGAATGAGTGAGAATTTATATTATACCAGCGAAATTAAAAAAAATAAAAATTATATCAATGATAAAAAATTATATCAATGATAGCTACATTTGACTTTCCGGGGTTCCAAATGTTATTTCGACATGGAACACTTTAACTCACGTGATTTCCGCCTACTTCCCGCGCAATGTCACACGAAATAATTTAACATTTATATTTGATCAAATATCCATTATTTTATAAATTAATTAATTATTCCAAAACACGGGTCTATTCAAATGCAACGTTTTATCAAAATTTTAAAGCAGTCGGTGAAGAACTTCCCGAGATTAAGGATTTGGTACAAATGAACAGTTATATTTTTATTTATATACAGGAAACATAGGATGTCTTAGAAGAATATAAGCGTTTATAAAATACACCATAAAAATAGATACAATATAACTTGTAATTAGAATAAAAATGCGATAAAAAAGCTTGTCGATTTTAGTCATTGCTGTCATCCCCAAAGGTACTTCCATATCCCTTTTTTTTTTTCTTTAGCTTTCGGCCTTAGTTGCTCAATAACTACTCGATTTCCACTTTCTATGAGAACGTCGAGATTTTGTACGAGTCGCCTGCGACAAAAATCTGAAATTAAAAAAAATATTTTTTCTAAAAGTAGGTGTATTTAAAATAAATTTTGACAAATATATATTTCTATCCATGACAAATGGGCCCTTGCTGAGTTGGTCACGAATACCCATTCTGTTCAGGGTTGGTCAACACCCATCCGGCGGCCTCCACGCATGAAGTGCGAGCCCGGGCAGGACTCTGGCCTAAGGGCTAGTTTCCCCTAGGAATCAACCTTCTGGCGCTCCTGGACAGTCTGCGCACCGTGCGGCTTAAGCCAATCGAATGTGCATTCTGACTAACAGTCGGGGGAGTCTGGAAGCAGTACTGTTTCCTATAGAGCGGGGGTGGTTGCGGACCTTACGGCGACTGCTCTTGGAACGACCATGGCTACCCGATCCTGGGTGAACAGCCAGGCAAAAATGCCGTGGTCCGCGATAGATTTGGTATACACCGTTTCACCGCTTCGTAAGGGAGAGGATCGCGCAAACGACCTCGAACGCGTAACCAATCGAGAGACCGAAGTAATCTGGTCGCAATTAAAAGTAAGATGTTACTGTATATTTGGTGTGACTACAGTGGCATACTTCACTCCGACTTGTTGAAACCTATAGAAACGGATACTGCTGGGTTGTATTGTCCACAATTACAACAGCTATATTTAGAACTGTTGAAAAAGATGGCATCTTTTGTCCGCTGAATATATCTAATACGGCAACATGACAAGGTCCGGCCACATACATAGAAAGTCACCCGCGAAAAAATCAAATAATTGCGATGGTAAGTTTTACCACACTTGCCATACTCATCACGTATTTCTCTGAATATACTTTGTTCAGATTTCTAGAGCACGCATAAGATTTAAACATTCATTTATCTAGAAGATGTAAGGAGGCATCTCGTCTCACATTTTGCTTCACGGACCCTGTATTTATGTAAGAAGGGGATTGAAAATTTGAAGGAAAGATTTATTTATTTATTTATTTATTTATTTATTTATTTATTTGATGATGATATATATAAGATGGCGAACTGTTCTTATTATTGATGGATATTATATAATAAATTAGGAATTAAAAACGTCAATTTACTACAAAGTTTGTTTTAGGTTTGATAATCTCCTAATATTAACGGACTTTGCATGAGCAAACGCAGAATATATGTGAGTGAAGTTTATAAGAATAGATTGTCGGATAACATAGACTGATAACGATAATGATTTACCTTCCAAATCCTTAATACTTGGTAAATCCCCGCCGTAGTCAGCTAAAATATTTTTCTTTGCTACATGCTTGTAGAACTCGTCCATGGTGCTGTGTATAAAAATATCGTCGAATGATGACATACATGGCTTTATTAATCTCAACATAATTTGAACAAAGGGCCTTGGGCGTATTATATGGATTCCCTTCTTCTGTATTGGACAAGCTTCCTATAAGCAATTAACATAACCGTTTACTATATATTCGCATTTGTGTCTGCACTATATTAATCTGTGGTTTAATTTATTGCTGTGGAAAATGGTGTAAGTTGAAAAAACACGTTTTTTATAAGGCAAATTTCAAAATATAAATTAATGCAAAAAAAATCTTCTACATTTTTAATTATTTACATACATGGCAAGATAATTCATGACCATGACAAGAAATATTATTTAAATTTAATGGAATATATATATATATATATATATATATATATATATATATATATATATATATATATATATATATATATATATATATATATATATATATATATATATATATATATATATATATATATATATATATATATATATATATATATATATATATATATATATATATATATATATATATATATATATATATATATATATATATATGTAAATCAGTACTGAAATACACAGTGGGTTTATTATTAAATGAAATTTTATTCAGATGTCTTTATTAATAATTACCTCTAAATATTTGGCTGTAGCCATCAAAATAGATGGTCTCATGCGAAACAACAAATTTAAAGGCGTTCCTTCCATATCGAAAACAACGTGATAACCATTGACAGCTCCCTATAAACAGAAAAGAAAAAAAACAATGACAACAATAAACATTCAATAAATAATTTATAATTTTTTGGACCATTGTGGGTACAAATTAAAAAAAAACATTAAAATAATAAGTGTGATATTCACTGCTATATACGATAGGATGAGATCTGTAAAGTTTGTTTTCAGAAAAATGTAATTGTGACTGACTGTCTATCACCCGTGTGAGATAACTTAGTGACATTTTAATATGTTGTCAACCCAACGCTCTGTGGATAGAAGCTCTCTTGTTTTTTTTAGGTTTTTGTTCTATTAAATTAAAAAGTATGCTCATATTCTCATTGACCTTCGGTTTTTTCAAATTCTTCGTCGATATCTTTCATTCTTCTTGCTGTATGGAGTTCAGATGACCCAGAAATTCTTTCCCCATTTGTACGTTGCCGTTCAGGATTCAGAAGGTATCGTCTACGTAGCGAAGCCGGGGAATGGGCTTAATTTTTGGAGGTTTTATGGCTAATTCCTCAAAATATTCCATGTATAAGTCGCTAACTATCGGCGGTATGTGGCATTCCATTGCTACTCTGTCGATTTGATCATACTAATCGCCCCTCGATAGGAAGTAGCAGAATGTGAGACAATGTTGAAGCATAACGGCGTAGCTAATAGGGAGGTCTCACGCCTTAGTTCATCTCTCACCACTGTAAGACACTCCGAAATAGGCAAATTCCTAAAAAATGGAATCGGCGTCAAAGCCTACCATTATTTCGTCTTCAGCCAGTTTTAAGCTTTTAACCCCTAGAGCCCCAATTGGCCGATATCGGCCACAACACGATTCAGCGTGACGGCCCCGTTTTATTTTGTTTTAATTTAATTTGTTTTATTTTATTATGTTTTATTATGTTAATATGTTTTATTTTAATTATGGGTACAGTGGTTTGGCAGTAATTAATGTTTTGGTGAAACAGTGTCATAATTCAATTTTTTTACTAATTTTTACAAAAACTTTTTGGGACATCAACTTATCAATCGGCTGAGGGGCCGAGGCCTGAAGGGTTAATAATGGATACGAATTATCGCAAGCCTTTCATGTAAGACATCGTTTTGCCAAAGAAGCGCTTAGAGGACACCAGCTAAGTGTTTCGACAAAGGATATGTGGGGCTGTCGATTTAACTTACAATTGGTCTCAATGGGGCATTATCCTTATGGATTTTAAGTAAGGCATATAATTTCGGGGGTTGTACGTTACGTGCTATGGTGAGATAAGCTATTTCTGGGAGGGGAGTTCTTAAAATGCTCGGAACACCGATCGCAAGGACATAAGACAGGATACAATGAGTGTTGTATGCACGGCGGATTTTCGAAAATCGCGCGCGCCGAGCCTGCCATCCCACCACCCTTATAATCTACGCAGTGGTGGCAGCGGTATGCAGCCTACCGGTGGAACAACGGATTGACAGCTCTTTCAATTTACCTTAGACAACGGCGGCTGCATCGTCGCCGAAACGTCGGGTGTTACAAAATTCACGCGATAAATTCGATTTTTACCTTAGTTATAATGTCAAACAACCGCAATAGTCTTCGATTTCATATCTAACAAGGAGGTTCTCAAAATTTCGTAATTTGTATTCCTAATAAAGTCAGCTCCATCCGCAAATTACTCGTAGTTTGTAAATAAATATGCAAGTATTGTACATTTATAAAATTGGTATAAAACAAATGAAGTTTGCAAACATGTTAGCCAAAAGAGCCCGATACATTTTTTTCGTCACCAATGTTTAAAATGTATCAATAATATCAAATCATAAACGATTGAGGAAAAATAATAAGTAATAGCGAATTCTTGATACATTTTTTTAGAATTAAAGGTAATTGCGAAAGCCTAAATATTTAAGAATGTTTTTTATGCAAAAATAACCAACAAAGACGTCTCTAGAGCAGTGTTTCCCAATAAGCGGTACGCGTACCCCCAGGGGTACGCGGGGTTGCTTGAGGGGGTACGCGCGACAAGCTATTGACTAAAGCAATTATTAGTAAATGATATTTTGTCGGCATAAATTGGCTTACTTATCAGTTATTTTCACCAAATTACTTAAATGAGTTGAATTGGTATTAAGTCCATGATTAAAGCATATGTACTGTGTAGGATAGACTTGAATTAACCATAACAAAATGTATCTGAACATCGTTGATATGCAAATATGACGAAGTTTACACGACTAACCGCTGTGAGAGTGGACTTTCGGCAATAACAAATATAAAACCCAAACACCGTCATTGACTTCAGGTCGAAGATGACTATAAAGAACATATTGTCTTCAAAGACAACTTCAAACATAATATTAAAACTACCCTTTCACACTCTACAAGTAAGGTATCCCAGCTCCTCGTTCAAAATAAAGCATTTTAACAGTCAAACACATGTTTTATTCTAATCCCAACCCAATATTAAAAAGTGATTGATATTAACCTCTGTAGTGACGTCATCCATAGGACAAAGAAAAATTATGTTTTTAAAATGATACAATAACAAACTAATAGAAAATATACGTGAAATATTTAAGTTAAAAAAAATAGATATCAATAAAATATCTATTCTTAAATTGTATTTGTTTCTTAAATAGATATCTTAATCATTTCTCCTTATGGGATCGCCATTTCCCTACACCAAAAATATTAATATTTTATGATTTGCAAGTGTGTTGCCTGTCCCAAATTATTGATAACTAATTAATCACAAGAATATTGTTGTGAAAAACAATGTATTAATAAAAAGTAGATTTGTTTACCGCTTGGTGAATCATGAGCTCGTGGTGAGACAAATAAATTGCCACTTCAGTCGCATGATTAAACTTTGATGTATCAGAAAATGGTAATACTTTCACGAACATTACTTTGCAGCAATCTTCTGTTAGTTCTTCCGGTGAATAGTAAAAGCTAGAAGTTAACAAATATTAGTGTTATATATATGTATATATATATATATATATATATATATATATATATATATATATATATATATATATATATATATATATATATATATATATATATATATATATATATATATATATATATATATATATATATATATATATATATATATATATATATATATATATTTTTATATTTGATAAGGTTTTGTAAATAATCCGTTCATAGGATGATGATTCGCAGTAAAATAAAATTAGTAAAAGCTACTTGAACAGCAGCGAAGGAAATCCCAGCTTGGATTGGGAAACGCTTATGTTTGAATGAGATATACTTACGGATGTGCACGACTTTCGATCGTGCAAGTTAGTTTATGGGTCCCTTTATATATATATATATATATATATATATATATATATATATATATATATATATATATATATATATATATATATATATATATATATATATATATATATATATATATATATATATATATATATATATATATATATATATATATATATATATATATATATATATATATTGTTAAGGCCTAGTTTTTATAGTATACAAACTTTAATCTAAATCATTTTAATAATTAACCAGTTAACTTGTACATCGCGCAATAGACGCGATACACCGAGCAGATACGTCTTACCGTATGTAGACGACAGGTCGCGCACATCCCTAATCAATTTTAATCAGTAAGGTAGAATATTTTTACTTAGAAAAAAGAGAAATCTTCTTTTTTTTTGGGCTGGCAACGACCGAGCAAGACGGTCGAGAAGACACCGGCCGCTCCGCCGTTGGCGGAGCGGGCCGACTACCGCCCATTTAATTATTCATTTGCACACCAGCCAACACAGTCTAGAACTTAAATTCTGTGAATATCTAAAATCTATAATTAAACTCAGTTCAGCGTACCGGGCAAGCCCTCATCGGATTCCGCACCTATCTACAGGCAAGTCTTCTATCTGTAACCATTAGCTTCTCCTCATAAAATCAGATTTCAAAAAATTAATAGTTTAAATTAATAAGATTGTTTTAAAAGCCAAGTCCCCTGTAAATTACCGTTGCCATATCTTCGTTGGTGAATAATTAGAGTCAAGTAAAATCAAAATTTAGTAATTTGAGTGCGTCAAAATAGAAGTAGGTAGTACGTCGGGTCAGTCATAATTCCCGGTGTCTGAGCATCGCCTTCCGTCTCCTCGCCTCAACTAATTTTTCTACTATCATCTAAAGGTCGATTTCGAAAATATAATTTAAAATTTAAAATCGCATCCGGGGAGCAGGCGCTAAAAAATCTAGAAGCAACCTTCCAATAACTCCCGCGGGTAGCAGTGTCTTCCTTCTCTATTCCAGAACCCAAAGTACCTGTCCAAAATCCCACTTCGCCGAATTAAGCCCTGAAAATTGAAAGGCTATAACGTTCAATTTTCCACGAATTTAATTTTAGAATTTTGTCAATTCCAACTACTCGGATTCGCCATATGCTATGGCCTAGCTTTCATTTATTATAATTAAAATAAAATATGTTACTCTGTCAAATAAACCTTTCATTTTGGTTAATTAATCATTATTTAGCGAATTAAAGAAATCGAGACGGTACCTAAAAATACCGCCGGGTCAGAGCGAGCTACAATCTCGTAGGTACCCGACTAGCACTGGACAGGGTAATGTTTCAGGGCAAGGAATAAATAAAGAATAATTTTATAAAAGAAACTTTGAAATTATATATTTTAATTTTATCATTTAGCGGAGAAAAGAACCGCAGTACATTATTTAATTATAGCAGCATCTGCTGGTTTAGAGCGTACCTAGATTCAAATAGTATTTTCTCGTTTTTTTAAATATAATTATCTAGCAATTATTTCCAATAAATTCATTAGACGATTTAGCCATTGATTTATGTAAGAGCGCGGACCGGGACCGGGGCCGAGCGCTCCAAGCGGGCGCGATCGACGCGCGCCGGCGCAGTACCTCGTCGGTACACCGATAGAGGGCGCGGTGAGTAAATCATAATATTCGATCTCGTCGCCGCAGCGCACTAAACTTGATATCGCTTCTTCTTCTTCTTTTAGTCCTCTCACAAGATATATCGAAATTCATTTTATAATAAAACATAACTAGGGTACTTGACCGTCCATTCAGTTTGAATGCTCTCGACTTTAGGACGACGTCAATACAGGATTTTAACCACCCCTGAGCACGACTGAGCTACCGTGGTATCCTTGGCGTCGCTCCACTCCCACGCACAAAGGTAACTTCCCAGGCGGAGGGAGGCCCTTTGCATTTGTTTATGTGGTCCATCATCTATTTCTCGCATGTGTAGCTGGCGCCTCTACAAATAAATAAACTTATATCGTTACACAAGCAGCCTTAAATACAACTTTATATCTAATTTTAATTAGACACATAACAAATTTGGGCCCAACTGGGGCCGTTAAATATTTTTTCTTTTAATTTATATAGATTTTTTTTTCAAGATTCAGTTTTTTTTAATTTACCGTTATCATTACATTATATACAATTTTATATTTAATTTTTTTTCTATCATATAGCGTCCGACATATAGGACACCACAATTTCCCACCCAACCCGCCCAAATTTTTTCTTTTTATTATTCTATTTTTTTCTTTATTGTTTTCTCTACACAACGTACCTACTGCCAATTTTATTTTACAGGTTGTTACAAAACTAACACAATATTTTTTTGTTCAAGCTTTATAAAGTGCTTTACATTTTAAATTTTTATAATAATATTCTACATGTACAATAGCCTTTCAGCCTAAAGCGTAAGTAATAACCAAAATATCTTGGGGATTTGACTTCGGAATCAGCAACGATTGCGTGAGATTTTGCTTCTGCGGCGACACGTTGGACACAGATCTAGTTATACAGTTACAACAAACGAACCTTAAGACGTTTATGCAAAAAAAAAATATCCGCAATTAATACTACTATTCACACTGATAATAAATACTTAGCAAACTTTCACAACCCTACAGAGTGTTACAATTTTTTTTTTTTTATTTATTTTTTTCATTTTTATTTTTATTTTTTTTTTTTGTTTTCATTTAACTTCATCAATTTTTTTTTCATTTCCTTCCCATGTGCCTTATTGCATATGGGACGTTAACTTAATAAACTCATAATACACTCTAATCAATACACACTAATCCACATCAACACACTATGATCAACATTTTCACTTGTTCTACAAATCTCTAAAAAAAAATAATAGTAATAAAAGCAAAGCGTAAACTTCCACAACTTTTACGATTTTGGAGTGAGCATCATGGCACCCAAGAAAACTAGGGCCGCTGCAAGAGCTCGTCAGCAATCACCAAGCAGGCTTATCGAGGAAAATACCACTCACCAAATTCCAGAGCAGACGGAAAAACAGACATCGGAAAAACCTAAGGCAGGAAACAAGTCCGGCACCGAAGACTCGATCCCGCACAAGAAACCGACCACCAGCTCAAGGAACATCGAATATTCGGACAATGAAAGCGAAGAGGAGGCATATACGAGGAAAATATGCAGGGAAACGCAGGATACGGCGACAACTTCAGATATCTTTCAATCCTCGGCCGCGGGAAAACATAGAACGTCACCAAGCATCTACAAGTGGAATTTAAGATACGACGGATCTACTCCAATCTTGGAATTTATAGACAAAATAGAGGATAAAGTACAAGCAAGGGGGGTCACAGAAAGCGAACTTATCCAAGGATTCACCGACCTGATGGAAGGTCCACCTTTACTTTGGTTCCGAAGCATCAGAAAATACGTGAAAACGTGGAAAACTCTAAGAGAAGCACTAATAAATAAATACGAACAGCTTAATTACCAAACACGGTTGGAAAATCAGATGAGGATTACCAAACAACTCACTGGGGAAACCATGCACGACTACGTCACACGGATCGATGCAATGAACAGGAGATTATCACCAAGATTACGGGACGACACCCTACTGGAAATAATAAAATTAAACGTTCTACCGCTGTACCACACACTCCTGGGAACTTCTAGACTGGACGATATTGGAACCTTGCTGGATTTAGCGAAAAACTTCGAGCAGTACGCGCTAGCCCCAACCCCAACAGTAGCGAGCAGCATCCAGAACAGGACCACAATAGCCGCCATGGAAGAGCAGCCCACGTACACCGACAGTCACGATGAAGAGGAAATAGCAGCCTTTTCACAAAACAACAAACTTCATCCGCGCCATGATAAACCACCGCCATTGGTCAGAAGATCCGGATACGGAAACTCGACACCGTACGAACAACGCCCGCAAGAATACCAAAATCCTCAACAAACACAATTTTCCCAGCAAAAATACTGTAGGAAGTGCGAAACACGAGGGCACGATTACAAGGAGTGCCGGAAATATCCAAAACCAATGTGTTTCAACTGCAAATTACAGGACACATATACCAGTTCTTGCGCAAGATGTAACGGAGTACCGACAGGATACCACCAATCCCAACCAAAAAACGGGAGAAGCCACGGATACAGGCAATAGACAGGGCTATAGCCGTGGAAAACTTCACACTGTCACCAGAACCAAAATTCTACGATACTCGCCCACATGCAAAAATAATCATATTAGGAAAAACGTACAATGCACTCGTGGACACCGGTTGCGCAGTCGGCATTTTAGGCAGGAAAATGCACGAACGCTACATACAGCTCGGAAAACCTATAAAAAACGCAGAGAGCCGCATATCAACAGCGGACGGAACACAACAGGATATACTTGGATACATGACGTTGCCAGTGCAATACAAAGGAAAATGCGAGAAAATTAATTTCCTAATCTGCCCCACAATAAAAAAAGACGTAATCCTGGGGATCGACTTCATCAAACAGTTCGACGTAAAAATTTCAATCGACACGAACCACGACATACAATTGGCACAGCTAAACCACACCGCGAGCCAGCAAATCAGGAATGTAGACGACCTTACTCCGCAGCAATTACGACGATTACAGCACGTTAAAAAATTATATGAGGACATCTCCTTCGAGAAAAAAGGTCTCGGAAAGACGCACTTATTGGAGCATAAGATCGTAACCACGGGCGATCCAATTCGTCAGAAACCATACCAATTATCGCCAGCGAAAGACAAGCTGATTAAAGACGAAATTGACGACATGCTAAGATTAGGAGTGATTACTCCCATAAAATCTCCATGGTGTAATCCAATCCTCGTAGTGACCAAGAAGGATGGCAGCCCAAGGGTCTGTCTTGACTCCAGAAAATTAAATGAAGTGACTACAAAAAACCGATACCCCATGGTGTCCTCGCAGAGAATCCTCGACAATCTAGGGAATGCTCGATATTTAACTTCAATTGACTTATCGAAGGCATTCTGGCAGATCCCGATGGAAGAAGCCTCCATATACAAGACCGCATTTGCAATACCTGGAAAAGGTATGTTCGCCTTTTTGCGAATGCCCTTCGGACTCTGCAACGCGTCGTCAGACCTAAGCACCCTCATGGACCAAATATTCGGCCCCGAATACGGAAACAAGGTATTCGTGTATGCGGACGACCTCATCATCGCCTCAACAACCTATGACGAACACATCGACACCTTATTACGCGTGAGGGAGAGCCTAAAAGAAGCGGGATTGACAATCAACCTTAAAAAATGTGAGTTTTGCAGGCCCGAATTACTGTACCTCGGCTACGTTGTGGACAGGCAAGGATTGAGAACGGACCAAGGGAAAGTAGCTTGCATAACGAATTTCCCAAGGCCAGACCGCGTAAAGCACGTAAGAAGTTTCCTCGGACTGAGCGGATACTATCGTAGATTCGTAAAAGACTACTCGAAAATCGCCGCTCCACTCTGCAAATTAACAGGGGGCAAAAAAGGTGTAAAATCAAACTTTGTATGGACAGAGGAGGCGGAAAAATCCTTCATAGCATTGAAACACGCGCTGACAACTACTCCGATCTTGAAGTGTCCGGACTTCAGTAAAGAATTTACAATAAGCTGCGACGCTAGCGACACCGCGATAGGAGCGGCGCTGACTCAGTACTCTGAGGAGGAGAAAATGGACCTCCCCATATCCTACTTTTCACAGAGTCTTACCCCAGCGGAAACCCATTACTCGACTACCGAAAGAGAAGTACTCGCCGTCTTGAGAGCAGTTTTACACTACAGGACGTACGTAGAAGGCACCCGTTTCAAGGTAATAACGGACCATAGTAGCCTGAAATGGCTTACGAAACTGGAGGGCCCTTCAGGAAGATTGGCACGCTGGAGTACTCTATTATCCCAGTTCGACATGGAAATTATCCATCGAAAAGGAAGCCTGAACATCGTCGCAGACGCGCTTTCTAGAATACCTTGTATGGCCTTATCAGCAGATTTCCGCGGAAAAGATTGGTACACTCGCATATACAACACGGTACAAAACGACCCCTACGCATACCCGGAGTACAAAATTGAAAACGAAAAATTATACAGATATCACGCCCCAAAGAGAGGCGAAAAACTCCTGAACCCGTGGAAAATCGTGCCAAAATTCGCAGACAGGCAAACAGCGATAAAAGATATTCACGAAGGAGAATTCGCGGTCCACTTCGGCATATTTAAAACATTAAAAAAACTACAATCGTATTTCTATTGGCCCGGCATGCAGAAGGAGGTAAAAGCCTACGTGAAAAGATGCGACACATGCAAAGCCTACAAGATAAGAACGGGACCAGCCCAGGGATTCATGGCCACTCCAAAATCCGTAAAAACTCCAATGCACACTATAAGTATCGACCTAATAGGGCCTATTACGAGATCACTGTCGGGATTCACATATATATTATCCGTGGTAGATGTATTTACTAAGTACTGTTGGTTATTTCCCCTGAGAAAAGCCACCTCCGCGAACATAACGAAACACCTCGAGAATACCATATTCCTAGCATTCGGCACCCCAGCGGTCATAACACTAGATAACGCAACTTACTTCCGATCTAAGGCCTTTAAGGCGTTAGCAGATAAATATAAAATCCCCAGACTGTTTTTCGGCTGTGTCTACGCCCCGCAGTCAAACATGGTCGAAAGATATAATCAGACAATTGAGACATCGCTGTCGATTTTATCAGGCAAAGACCAGAGGAAATGGGATAAATACCTCTTATTAATCCAAAACGCACTTAATAGCCACATAAATTTAGCGACAGGCTTCTCCCCAGCTTACCTAATGTTTGGGCGAGAACCTATAGTTGATGGACGTTATCACAAAATGTTAAGCTACGTGCCAGACAAAAACGCCAAAATAATACTCGATACCCCACACGAATTCGCAAAGGGATTAGAGTCATTAGCGGACGCCTATGACATAGTGCAGGAAAGAATGTTAGAGTCATTCAGAAATAGTTCTTCGAGATACAACCTTAGAAGGAAACACGTCGAATTTAAAACAGGAGATTGGGTCTGGGCCAAAAACCATACATTGTCAAGAAAAGCAGATTTCTTTTGTAGCAAACTCAGCCCTAGGTACATAAAGTGCAAAGTCATTGCGAAAAAATCCCCAGTCGCCTACGAGTTAGCCGACGAGAACGGAAAACCGCGGGGTCTTTTCCATATTAAGGACATTGCGAGTAACTAATACCCTATAACAACATACGGTCTAGCGTGGCGTCGCCGAAGTGAAGTCGAACGCGTCATCACGGTTTCCATCGTAAACTGCGGATTCCCGATATAAATCGCACAAGGTACACAAAAAGGTATTAACTATTGCGTCTATAAGGCATAAAACAAGCTATTCAAAAAAAAAAAAAAAACAAAGATTCATAATTATAATTCCCTTTGAAATAAGACAAACAAAATAAACAACTAATTGTATACAACCTAACGCACTTTATCAAGATACAAAATCCAAAACAAAGCGCAACAGATAAGATAAATTCACACACACAAAACACATTACACAACAGAACACACGGTCTAAAGTACCTACAGAACAAAAAATCGAACACAAGTACAAATAGTTTATACAAAAAAAAAAATTTTATAAAATATAAATTTTTTTTTTTTTTTTTGAAAGGTACTCTCATCCGGCAAGAAGACCGCCGGATTCGGTACCTCACCATGTGGGCAAATTTAGCCCCAAATTCTTAAAAATATAATAATTATCATTAATGTATTTTCATTTCCAAATTTAAAAACAAACAGTATTTCGAGTCAATGCAATCAAACACACTTACACAATACCTGCGTTAAGCCATTATTTATAAATAGATCCGACCGACCGACATACACCGCAGTAGGTATGATAAATCATAATATAGAGATAAAATCGAGCGCATTTTTACACACAATTTAAACACAAATAAATACATTTCCCTTTGCATGGGCCGTTGCGGCAAAAATCAAAGAACAAAGATATTTCTCTACCTGAATTATATTTATACGCAATTCTGCGATTTTAAAAAGGTTCGGTGGCAGCCTTAAAATTATATCAAAACACCGCCGGACAAGTTCTGGATTTTTTCTAATTATATATTTACTGGGTTTAGTGTTCATCCTTCCATTAAGGTAAAAAACGCAAGGGACTATTATGTTCCGGGTATTTAATGCATCAACTGTCATCGTCGAATTAAAATCTACATGCTCAGCTCTGTTGTAAAAATACTTCTATATTTTTTTCTATTCAATTATTTTATATTTTTTTTTTGACATACAATCACGCGGCAAGTAGATCGTTAGTACTAAGTAGCGACTAGGAACCCCTTCAAAAACCGTTGTAGATTAGTCATAAGCTACAGAAAGCTCTTTGTTCGGTCTTGGCTTTTTGCCAAGATATGGAATTTTCCATACCATAACTTCTTCATTGTAAGATAGAATCCCCCATTGATTTCCCGCAACGTTATTTTCTAATAAATAATAAGCTCCGTTTAGTTTGTCCATGAATACTCATTTAAAATATAAAAACAATGATCTTAATTGGATATAAATATTTGTAAAATATTAACTTACATTTTGTTAAAACAGTCAAAAATACTAAATATAGGTACAAGACGGACAGCTTTAAGAATGAAAGGAAAGTATGGTAGGAAGTTCTTGCATGATGATGAAAGGCAGAAGCGCGAACAGAACACGAAAGAGAAAAACTTAAGTCAAAATACTGAATATTATTATTTATCATCTATGACTACAAAACTTACACCTGACAAAATTTATATGCAATAGAAACATCACGTACTAAGGACCTCAAAATCCTGGAAGTTAGGGAGTTGCCTGCGGAACAACGCATAGAGGAACTCTAAAATTTAACTTCATACCATCACGAGTGAAAGACCGCGAGGTCTATAAACATCTAGAACTGGTTATTCGTGTAAAGAAAACCACACTGCCGTTCTAATCCCGTCCACAAACAAACAATAAACACACACGCTCAATTTTTTTTAAAAACACAAATACACAATATTTTTCATAACTTCCTGTTTTATAAATTTGAATACCAATACGACCAGAATTCACGCAAATTAAAATTACGTAATTCGCTTCTGTATATTTCAGATAAGTCGTCAAAATGGTCAATACAAAGTTAAAGAACCGGCCTAAAATCTTTATTGCTCCTTTTCACATTACATTAACAATTATTCGATAAAATAAGCTCGAACGCTTCTACACACTGCACATTGATGCAAAATATATTATTATTATTTTTTTAATAAACGTATTAGCAGACATTTATTGGTAGTCTTGCTTTCGTTAGTTAAGGCCGGTTTCACTATAAAACACACCATAAATACAAAAAATAAACAAATATTAAAACACTATATCAAAACAATCAGTAATTAACAGGGCACAAAACCAAAAGGAAACACCGTTACCCGAAGTACCATTCTTGCAAATGCATTTCATAATTTCAAAACTTAAAATTAAAATATATTATAATTTCTTCTTTTTAAAATCCGGAACCCTTCAAATTTTTTTTGTTTATATAAATTATCCGGAAACATTTAGCACCTGCTCTCCCATACCTACTACACCCCTTTCACCATTTTAATAAACAATTAATTTTTCTGTTTCCCATTGGATTAATCAATTATACCCGTTCATTTAATAAAGCTTGAATATAATCAAAAATATAACCCGCCGGAATGGATGCTTGTAGACCAAGACAAAAAAAAAGAGTTTAGTTTTTTTTTTTTCCCTTTCCCCTTTCTTTCTTCTAATTTTTTCAAAGAAAGTAGCTACAAAAAGTAGCAACATTTCTAATTTATTTGTTTCTTTTTGTTTGTTTTTCAATCATGGAATTCCATGTATAAGGCTGCACAGTATAAGCACTGCCATTGTTTATAATAATTTTCTTGTTCTTTGTTTTATTACTACATTATAATATGTAAGTATACACGTTAGGCAGCACAGTTTAGCTGCATACTCCTAATTTAAAAAATAATCTCATATGTTGAATAGATTTTAAAATGCCTTGTTGGATTAATAATATACCACATTGTGTACCTACGCGTCTCACAATACTTGTAATTTATAATAATTTAAGTTTTTTTTGTTATGTACCAATCTTTCTTATCACGCTTAAAATGTAGCATACAGACAGAACATATGCACCAGATTTGACCCCAATCACATAGGAAATTTAAGAAGTCGGAAAATACATTTATTTTTCTTTAAGATTGAAAACAAAATTTCGAACGGAATTGTAAAGCGAAGATATGATAACACACAAATGGTTACATATACTAGAGCCTCTCCTTCTCTCACCACCTATCCTAGTATTCCAGTAAAAAACTGAGCTAGATAATTGAACGAGATGATGCCGCATAACTTTTCACGTTCCAGACAATATTTGGAAAATTGGTCATAACCGACCAGACAGTCC
This sequence comes from Micropterix aruncella, assembly GCA_944548615.1. Taxonomy (NCBI): domain Eukaryota; kingdom Metazoa; phylum Arthropoda; class Insecta; order Lepidoptera; family Micropterigidae; genus Micropterix; species Micropterix aruncella. The sequence goes on along the minus strand of OX155964.1, from coordinate 31,207,652 downwards.
AGTGACATTCGGCAAGGCGGGAAGCAAACCTCAAACGTCGAGCCAAGCTGCTAGATACCATAATGAAGGCAATGCTGACCGAATAATCCAGCCCATAAATCCACGGACCATAATTCTGCCAGCCAACCAGTATGGACATCCGAAACCAGGATACCTACTCCAGTCTAGAGGTAAAGATACATTTTCCTATCTCTATATGACAACCAGGACGGCATTCACGATAGACGACATCCGATAGGCGAGGACCGCAGGAGCGTTCCCTATCAATAGGAACATTATCAGTAAACCAGGTGGACCAGGATGCGAAGTCACACAAACCAGACCGCAAGTAACCTCCACATATACTATTTCCATCAACATGCAAATAAGGACGCTTTAAGTGCCATTTTAGCATCAGCGTAGTGTGTACCCAGTGAAGTGAAGTAGTGTTCTCTGAAATGGACAGGGCATTTAGGCACGAAAATCACCTTCCCTATTACACCCGCTAGCCACAACGCACCGGACTTTTCAAACAAGCGACGTGTATAAATTTAATTTCCTCCGTGCACACAGACTCGAAACAGCTAGTGTAGCATCCTGTTTCTGTCACAATAGAAGCTCTGCAAAATTTTCCACCGGACTTTTTAAACTAAGCAAAGTGACGCAATTTCCAAAGCAGCAGCCCACTTGTCATGTTCTTCGAGTTTGCCTCGATTAAAATCACCACGGAACAACATCAGAAAACTAGGCAACCTACTAATGCTCGCCTATTTTTCTCGCAATTCTAAGGTACGGCTCATCAATTGACCACCACGAGACACGCTGTGTGTCTTACCCAAGGCCCTACGACGCGCATACGTCGATCTCCAAGCAGCGACCCCACCGAGAGAGCGACGCAGCAACCAGACGATACGCCACGCGCTACGCCCCAGGAGAAGATCAACCCGTCAATTATGTTAACCCTGTTACGGACAGGCGATATCTTTCACGGCTGAATTCTTTCCCTACATTCACATTTCCTGACTTTCTTAACTCCAATCCTGATATGAGTAAGCGTCATATACTGCAGTCAAAGAAACTCTTATGCACTTTTTGGGATCAAAAAAATACTTTGTCAAAAATCATCTTCTCGTTTAGGTGTTATTTATTTTTTTTTACTATTTTTAAAATATCTTGATTTGTATCAACCCTTGCAAATAGGGCAAATCTTTCTTTACCATTATGTACTTATACTTATTTTTTTCTGTTACCAATATTTATTAAGTTAGCGACTACGCATCGTAGCAAGTAGGAGTTAGTGTACTACACTCGTAGCATTATATCTTTAACATTGATTGCTTATGTAGGTCACCGGGGACGGTGACTAGGTCTCTATCCGGCAATGTTAAGGCCTAGTTTTTATAGTATACAAACTTTAATCTAAATCATTTTAATAATTAACCAGTTAACTTGTACATCGCGCAATAGACGCGATACACCGAGCAGATACGTCTTACCGTATGTAGACGACAGGTCGCGCACATCCCTAATCAATTTTAATCAGTAAGGTAGAATATTTTTACTTAGAAAAAAGAGAAATCTTCTTTTTTTTTGGGCTGGCAACGACCGAGCAAGACGGTCGAGAAGACACCGGCCGCTCCGCCGTTGGCGGAGCGGGCCGACTACCGCCCATTTAATTATTCATTTGCACACCAGCCAACACAGTCTAGAACTTAAATTCTGTGAATATCTAAAATCTATAATTAAACTCAGTTCAGCGTACCGGGCAAGCCCTCATCGGATTCCGCACCTATCTACAGGCAAGTCTTCTATCTGTAACCATTAGCTTCTCCTCATAAAATCAGATTTCAAAAAATTAATAGTTTAAATTAATAAGATTGTTTTAAAAGCCAAGTCCCCTGTAAATTACCGTTGCCATATCTTCGTTGGTGAATAATTAGAGTCAAGTAAAATCAAAATTTAGTAATTTGAGTGCGTCAAAATAGAAGTAGGTAGTACGTCGGGTCAGTCATAATTCCCGGTGTCTGAGCATCGCCTTCCGTCTCCTCGCCTCAACTAATTTTTCTACTATCATCTAAAGGTCGATTTCGAAAATATAATTTAAAATTTAAAATCGCATCCGGGGAGCAGGCGCTAAAAAATCTAGAAGCAACCTTCCAATAACTCCCGCGGGTAGCAGTGTCTTCCTTCTCTATTCCAGAACCCAAAGTACCTGTCCAAAATCCCACTTCGCCGAATTAAGCCCTGAAAATTGAAAGGCTATAACGTTCAATTTTCCACGAATTTAATTTTAGAATTTTGTCAATTCCAACTACTCGGATTCGCCATATGCTATGGCCTAGCTTTCATTTATTATAATTAAAATAAAATATGTTACTCTGTCAAATAAACCTTTCATTTTGGTTAATTAATCATTATTTAGCGAATTAAAGAAATCGAGACGGTACCTAAAAATACCGCCGGGTCAGAGCGAGCTACAATCTCGTAGGTACCCGACTAGCACTGGACAGGGTAATGTTTCAGGGCAAGGAATAAATAAAGAATAATTTTATAAAAGAAACTTTGAAATTATATATTTTAATTTTATCATTTAGCGGAGAAAAGAACCGCAGTACATTATTTAATTATAGCAGCATCTGCTGGTTTAGAGCGTACCTAGATTCAAATAGTATTTTCTCGTTTTTTTAAATATAATTATCTAGCAATTATTTCCAATAAATTCATTAGACGATTTAGCCATTGATTTATGTAAGAGCGCGGACCGGGACCGGGGCCGAGCGCTCCAAGCGGGCGCGATCGACGCGCGCCGGCGCAGTACCTCGTCGGTACACCGATAGAGGGCGCGGTGAGTAAATCATAATATTCGATCTCGTCGCCGCAGCGCACTAAACTTGATATCGCTTCTTCTTCTTCTTTTAGTCCTCTCACAAGATATATCGAAATTCATTTTATAATAAAACATAACTAGGGTACTTGACCGTCCATTCAGTTTGAATGCTCTCGACTTTAGGACGACGTCAATACAGGATTTTAACCACCCCTGAGCACGACTGAGCTACCGTGGTATCCTTGGCGTCGCTCCACTCCCACGCACAAAGGTAACTTCCCAGGCGGAGGGAGGCCCTTTGCATTTGTTTATGTGGTCCATCATCTATTTCTCGCATGTGTAGCTGGCGCCTCTACAAATAAATAAACTTATATCGTTACACAAGCAGCCTTAAATACAACTTTATATCTAATTTTAATTAGACACATAACAATATATATATATATATATATATATATATATATATATATATATATATATATATATATATATATATATATATATATATATATATATATATATATATATATATATATATATATATATATATATATATATATATATATATATATATATATATATATATATCTCCTATATATATATATATATATATATATATATATATATATATATATATATATATATATATATATATATATATATATATATATATATATATATATATATATATATATATATATATATATATATATATATATATATATATATATATATATATATATATATATATATATATATATATATATATATATATAAATATATATATATATATATATATATATATATATATATATATATATATATATATATATATATATATATATATATATATATATATATATATATATATATATATATATATTTATATTGACAATACTTACACCGCTCCATTTTCTTTCAGATACTCTTCAGTATAAAGATGTCTATGATTGAAAAATTGCGGATGCTGAGTTCTAAATGTATAATTCAGGTCTAAAGTTTTTTTTGCGAATTCTTCATCGAACTGACAACTAGTTAGAAAAAGTATCACGTCTTCCTCTGAAAATAATTACTTTTTCACAAAATGTCACAAAATGTTAAAACAGGCTATATTAGTTTAACATGTCTTATTAGCGACCGCTAATTTTATTTATGTTTTCACATTAGAATAAAATATTTATTATGATAATATTATAAGGTAATTGGAATATTAAGGCATGACTGGCTATGGATGTTGTCGGCCGTGACTGCGATATCACTTAGTTAGCTGCTAATCGAAATAGCTCCAAAGATTAGGTTTTACAAGGATCACACTGAAAGTTTACAGAATCAGTGAAATAGATTCTTGGTCCATTATTATTTTTATTTTTCATTAATGATATAGGCAATTGCTTGCCCGCCTACACCAAAACCTTGCTCTATGCGGATGATACAAGTTTCCTGTTTCACGATAACAATCTTAACGACCTAATGACCAATGCCAATCATGCGTTAAACCTAGCAAGTTCATGGTTCATAGAGAATAATCTCTTGCTTAATGCAAAAAAAAAACCGTAACTATGCACTTCTCCTCAAAATATAAATCGTCTGCTATACCATTCAATATAACTCTAAACAACAGTACTCTAGAATTAAGCAAATCGACAAAGTTCCTAGGTATCATGATCGATCATCATCTTAGCTGGGACATCCATATTAATGAACTATGTAGTGCGCTTTCTTCGGCAATATATGCAATAAAAAAGATTAAATTCTTAGCTGGTGAAATCGCTGCAATAACTGCTTATCATGCCTGTTTCCATTCTAAAATGACTTATGGTATACTGATATGGGGGAATGCCACAGACAGTTCTAGGGTTTTCATTTTACAGAAAAGTGCATTGAGAGCAATTGCAGGAGTATCCCGTGACACGCACTGCGAACCATATTTTCTTAAGTACAAAATACTGACTTTTACGTCTGAATATATTTTACAATGTCTACTATATGCTAAATCAAATATTAACGAACAAGAGGTAAACGGGAATATGCACTCCCACAATACACGCAGACGTGATGAAGTTATCCTGCCTAAAGTACGCCTTACGCAGACACAAAAGTCCTTTGGATATTTGAGCTATAAGCTCTTTAACCAGCTACCACTCTCCACAAGGAAGATGGAAACAATGGCGTTTAAAAGATTTATAAAACAAAAGCTGCAATCCACACATGCTTTCTATAAGCTGGGTGATTTTTTTTGAGCATGCCAATTCTTTGAAATGGGAATAACATTAATATGTAACTTTCAGGTACCTCATTTTAGTTTTTATTATTTAATTATAATATTATGAATTTAATATTTAATATGTAGATTACAATGTGTAATGTAACATACCTGATCATATACATACGTTGTTTTTTTTCCAATTTTGTTTCGATACTTCCAATTGTGTGATTATTTTTTGTATAAAGTGCTTGATGACTATTAATATTCTTATAATAATAATCTATTTTATATGTATACTCATGTACATGGATTCAGCTCTATTATTTTTTTTTTTTTAATATTTGTCTGTCGTGTAAAGCCGACTTTAGTCAATGCTATTGTTGAATTAATATTTAGGCTTAAATAGTTTTATATCTACATATAAACTGACGAATTCTAATATGCGATAATTAGCTTTAATTCCTAATTCATGCTGTTATTGTATATTTTGAATAAATAAACTGAATACTGAATACTGAATACTGAGATATACAGTGGTTGGTAAAAAATACAATACTTCCTCGCCTCTTAATTAAAAGCGCAATTCGCTATTCACAGACAATAATTAACGGAGAGGAAATTAATACATTTGGCAGTGACTTCGAGTCGGACAGAGCCGCGGGTACAACTTGTAAATATTACAAATGAATAGGCAATTTAATTTAAATTGGCTCTGTGTTTTTCGAATAATTAGGTAGCAGACAGGAGCATGTTCTTTTTATACTAACGTTTGACATAAAAAAGGTACGTTAAATAAATTAATACAAAAAAATACCATCCATTTTAGGTAAATGTGGCTGACTCTTAACCCATCCGAGAATCCTTTTCACTACTTCTCTTGACAGCTTTGGGTGTCTCTTGTATTCCTCTTCAGCTGGAAATCGCTGTATCGACATAGTGTTACTGAAAATATCATATAAAAATGTGGCAATTAGGGAGGGCCCCATCTTAAACATTTTATCACATAATCAAATTAATTATAACTTATGCATTAAAAAAATAATGTAATATACCCTTACCTTGTTTTTCACTTTATTAACAAGTCCAAAAGAAGCTAATTTTGTTTGAATTTGAAAATCAAAAACAGAATTTCTGATCACGGTATCGCGGTTGATTCATTCCATTAGCTCGATAAGCAAAGACTGAACATCCACGTTATAACAGTAACAAATTTCACCTTGACGTATAAACCAGACATGCTAATACAACTGACCAGAAACTAATATAGCGATCTAGAAATATAGTGAGATAACAATTTTTTATGCCATTTTACTTGTTAAACTTATGTTTATGCCCTAATAGGCCAGTTTTTTTACGAATAGATCTTGTTTTTTTATCTCGATATGACGCCGTTTGATAAATAAATATGCTAATACCCGCTAACTCGCTCGTATCAAAAAGTACTTATGAACACAATTCTATCACAACCTGCTTATATTCAAGTTGAAAACGAAAATGTAAAAAAAACATAATTCAGTGCCTATTCTGGTTACTGACTCTTGATATCATATAAAAAACTACAAACGCAATGATCGTATCCTATGTTTTATTTATAGCCATAAATTATGAACAAGTTTTTTTTTTCGTGGGGATTAAACCTCGAGCTAAAAATTTCTTTTTGTTGTCCTTTACTACTATTAACTCGCTAGACAGATGTAAAAAAAACATACAAATTTTAATATTATTCTGATATCTTTCAGTATTATTACATTACGTTTCGCTTCTGTGGCCTTTGATAGCTCCTCCTGCGGCTCCTAGATCATCTAACTATTTATTTATTTATTTATTTCGAACATAATGATAAAACACATAAAAATGGTCATACCAAGTAATGGTGCGAAGTAAACAACGGCCCACATTCACATGACCATGCTCAGCGCATACCCAACTAGGCCGAATATAGCCTGTATCTGGGCATACGACTTATTTTCTGACTTGGGTAGAGAAGCCTAACTGACGTAGGTACTCATATAGATACATATACACATACACTCAACATATACATACATACACAAATATATAAATATAACGATCTAGATATATTATAGTATTATTCTTTTGCATTATATTACAATATATTACATTTTGTATAATATCTTATATCATATTATATAGTATAATAGTAAAGTAATGCAGAAATATTATTTTTTAAGATATAGCTATATTTTTAAAAACTAGATCTTCAGTTAACTGAAGATATTATATTTGTTTGCTTTTCATAAATCAACCAAACTTTCAAAAACCTAAAGCGCACAACAGTTGTCATGACATTTTTGCAAACGAAGAAAAATTGAACGATATCGTTAGGCATTAAAAATATATAATATGCCTTTGTAATTTAAAAGAACAAACAGTAAACAAGTACTTATATATTAAAAAGAATAAAAAACACGACTGCCGTTACAGAAACTGAACTTTTGCATTTATAACAAGGTAGAGAGGACGAGTAAAGTATAAAACATAACAACAAAATAAGACTGATTTTATTAAATATCTTCTTTATATTTGATACATTGATGCAATGCATATTTCATTATCTCAATGACATTTGATTGAAACCTCAAATAATTATATAAAATTTAACGCCCTCTATACTCATTTGTATGTACTCTTTGAACTATCTTTTTACATTAGTACCATTTCTGGTCGCTTGATGTAATTTAGTGTTTATTAGTGTAAACAAAATTGATGATAGCGATTTGACCCCTTCCCATGTATTGAGCTATTTGACCCCCTTCTCATGTATTGAGCGATTTTTGCCCATAATCAACCATTATCCTGAAGGTCTAAGTTACTCAAAAATATATATTTCATTGTCGTACTCGATTTTCCGTTAGCTTCTGGAATCATTTGTAGTACTTTACTTGTAATAATTACTTTTATTATGGTTTTTATCATCCCACTTCTGCTGCCATTTTTTTTAAATAATTGTTCAAAAAGTAATCACAATATTATCAAACCTTGTTATACTAATAATAAATCTCTTCATTATTCATTACGCACTACCAAATTGCTGGCAAATTTTGAACACCATTCAAAGTACCACTTTCATGTAATTTATCAATAACTTTCTTCACTTTAATATCAAACTCCTTTTTCGCTGCTCTATCAAGTACCAAACAGTTTCCTCTTTACATGGCCAAAACAATTAAAATCACAGGGATTCATATCCGGGGAATATGGCAGTCAAATAATTTCTATCCATCCTTTATCTTTAGTTATTTGCTGGACTGTTTTTGATTTGTGTAGCCTGGAATTTTCATGTAAAATTATAGGACTTGTTAAATGATACTGATGTGCCCAATTATGGATATTCTCTTCCAAGAACGACTTATAGCGCTTTCCATTCATAGTTATATCTTTAACACGCTTTTATTAGGTCGACCTGTATGTAACTATGTAATGGAATCTAAGGTGACTAATTTAACCATCTTACAAGGATCGTAGCGTATGAAATTGGCAGCTGTATGTAGTTCTGATGACAATACAATAATATGGTACTGTTGAACTGATCTGATGATGGAGTCGGAAGATATGAACTGGAACTTCATGATGGAACATCATATCATAGCTGTGTTTGGACTTGTTAGAAAAGTCTTGGAATGAACTTTGACCACGATTAGATTTCAAGGTCTGATGATGTGGTTTTTACGTGCATTTATAAAAGCGTGTTTTTAGTGTTTTTTTTTAACTATTAATTTCTTTTCGTAAGTTCTGCAAAAATAAATTCCTCTAATATGCACGGCCACTGTCGATAGTATCTTTCGTTCATGAGCTCTTTACGTGGTAAATGATCAGCTGAGGGGTTTGGTTTTACCCAAGATGGTGATTGATGTCTTTGACGAGGAGTATAAAATTCGACTCAAGTTTCATCTATGCATATGAACCTGTTGTTCACATATATCTTCCTCGTACCACCTTTCCGCATTGCCCTGTAGCTCGAGAGTAATGATACTGGTTGGTATACTGTGACGATAGCGTCCAAACGCTTAAGGCGACATACTACCTAATAAAAATATCTGAAATTTGCGGACCCACGAAGAAATAGGCAGGGCCACTGCTGTAGGGTTTGACGAATAAAAATCCGGCGTTGATAAATCGTCAGGCACGGATTCGGCGTGCGTGTGCGCCGGCGAGCGGGCGGACACCAAAAGTTCGGTCGCAGTCCTGTCACAGTAACACTGTCTTTGCGCAGTGGTGGTATAAGGGTGTTAATGGTAAAGCATTTTTATCGTAACTCTCAGAGCCCTCTGACGTTTTAATTAATTATAATTAATTAAGGGCCTATTTAAAAAATATGGCTAAGCGCGACGCAAGAGAATTAACCAGTAAATATAATTAAATTAAACTAAAACACACTCACCGCTTACACAGTAGGAGTAATCGCGCCTGAAGGTACAAATCAGTCTAAAGCTTGAAATCAGTTTAAAGCCTGAATGTCCAAGGCAATGAGCAACTTTATTGATAAATAAATAGGATAGAAAACGAATTTACCGCGTGAAATTTGTAGGACCCGACGTTTCGGTGACGTTGCAGCCGCCATTGTCTAGGGTAGACTGAAGAGCTGTCAGTCCGTTGTTTTGCGGGTAGGCCGCAAACCGCTGCCGCCACTGCGTAGGTTATAACGGTGGTGGGGGGCCGGGCTCGGAGCGCCGGAATCTTAAAATGTTCCCGCCGCCGAACGCCGAACGCAAAGACGTAAAACAGGATACAGTGAGTGTTGTGTGCAAGACGGATTTTAAAAATTCCCGCGCTCCGAGCCCGGCCCCCCACCACCGTTATAACCTACGCAGTGGTGGCAGCGGTTTGCGGCCTACCCGCTAAACCACGGACTGACAGCTCTTCAGTCTACCCTAGACAACGGCGGCTGAAACGTCACCGAAACGTCGGGTCCTACAAATTTCACGCGGTAAATTCGTTTTCTATCCTATTTATTTATAATGTCAAACAACCGCGATAGTCTTCGATTTTATACAACTTTATTGAGTCAAAATTATAAATTAGTTTTAATCGAAGGATTCGCTAAAATACTTTTTTAAATTAGTGCTTATATTTTTCATAAAATTCGTGAAACGAAAGTTATAACGGTATAACGGAGAACCTGTCACCTCAGGAAGTCTTAACGATATTAGATCGTTCTGTCTCCCGTCAGGTGAGCGTAGAAGACTCAGGACGAAAACAGTCCACCGTCTAGTTAAGCCACTCGCCCGTAAGAAGCCAACGCCTTTTTTATTTTTTGCCAACGCCTTACCGCGTTATCAAGTTTAATTAACCAGCGGGCCGGCACTCGCTCCCTTACTTCCAGTTGCAACCAGATTACTCCTGTCTCCCAACTGGTTACAGGGTCGAGGTCGCTTGCGCAGTCCTCTCCCTTACGTAGCGGTGATACGTTGTCTACCGAATCTATCGCGAACCACGGCATCATTTGCCCGACGCTTCACCCGGAATCGGGTAACCAAATGGTCATTTCAACAGCAGTTGCCGCAAGGTAAACAACTACTCCCGCTCTATAGGAAACAACACTGTTTTCAGACACCCCCGGCTGACGGTCGGAATGCACAATCGGTTAGCTAACACCGCACGGTGCGCAAACCGTCCAGAGACCCGCAGGCCAGAGTCCTACCCGGGCTCGCACTTCTGTATGGGTGTCGAACCGTGTGTTTGGCGTGCTATGCACTATATCGCATCGCTTCATTTCTCGATTTATCCGCGCTGCGCGTGTGTTACTTTGCATATGTTCATTCACTGCTAACGTACGGCGCGGAGTTATGGGGGTGTACAGCGGACAGGCAGAGGGCCTTCGTTATGCAGAAGTGTGCAGTGCGCACAATAGGCCTCTGTTTAGAGATATCTGCATCATGACGCTGCCGCTCATTTATATAACGGAAGTAGCGCTATTCGTTCGCAGAAATCTAGCCAAGTTTTAAGTGAATGGTGTGCATCACCACTATCCAACAAGATCCCGAAGCATGCTACGTTCGGTAAGTCATGCAGTATCCAAGTCAGAGAGGCTAGCCTATATCGCCGGCCCAGCGGTTTACAACAAACTCAGCGAGCACATTAGGCAGGCGCAATCTCTTGACGTATTTAAGAGCCGCCTTAAGGTATTATATATACTTAACAGATAAGGCGTTTTACTGTCATGGAGGAATATTACTCGAATGAATACTAAAATGCTTTGGTGGCTAAAGTGTTTAATGATCTCTTTGCACTATCTCTGTTATTTCCTCTTTTTACATTATTCTCGTGGTTTTTCTCGTTTTAATCTTTTATTTTCGTTTTTCTTTACGATAGAAAAAATGTTTGTTTGCTAATCTGTAAGTATGTTTGCTAATCTGTATCTGACTTGTATACCAGTATACTAATAAAATGAATCTGAATCTGAATACACATGGGTCTTAGTGACCACACCCCAACAGGGCCCATTAGCTTCCTGGCTAAAAGAATAATATATTATATAAACATATATTTATACCAGCCCGGGTAACAGGTTCGAGCGTTAAAGTTGACACCTCTCCTCTAATGCGATACCCGACCAGTTTCATTCGGGCTAGGTAGGACCAGCTAGTAATGTTACATTACATTACATTTTCGTCGTGTCCAATTGACGGCTAAAGACCGCTCTTGGACGTATCAAAATAATTGTGCTAGGTAGTAAGTCTCGTTACTACTCTTTACTGAACATACATAGGTAGTCAATAATTAACTACTAGATTGTCAAACTATAAATATAAATAATCAAAATAGAAGCCTAATATTTGAAGTAGTTAGTAATTTGAATAATATTCAAATTTTCAGTAAAATGTTAAATAATCAAATTAAATCTACGTTATGCATTTTAAACTAAAAGTACAGATATAGGACCATATAAGATAATCAGACAATAACGCTCTACTTTTTTAAGTAATTCAAATGGGCACAATATTTGAAAAATCATGGCCCTCAAATTCGGCCAGATTATAGAAAGGGTGGCCTATCAGCATCTCCTTGGTGTTTTGTTTTAATTTTATGTCGTCCAGCTGTTTAAATTTTGTGGGGAGTAGATTATAGAATGTAATGCTAAGGTACATCTTGAGGTGTCGACTACAACGGGCGAGCCCGTCACCACAGGAAGTTTTAACGATTAGTCGTTCTATCGACCTGCAGTGAGCGTAGAAGACTTTGGACAAAACAATCCGACGTCTAGCTACGCCACAACCCGTAAGAGACCAACGCCTTACCCCGAGATAGCCAGGAAAAGTACTCGGCGGCTCGAGATACTCGCGCCCTTACTTCCAATTGTGACCAGATTTCTACAGTCTCTCAATTGGTTCCGAGTTCGAAGTCGCTTGCGCGGTCCTCTTTCTTGCGAAGCGGTGAAACGGTGTATACCGAATCTATCGCGGACCAAGGCGTCCTTTGCCCGGCTCTGAACCGGGATCGGATGGCCAATGGTTATTTCAAGAGCAGTCTCCGTAAGGTAAGCAACCACCCCCGCTCTATAGGAAACAATACAGCTTCCAGACTCCCCCGACTGTTAGTCGGAGTGCACAATCGATGCTAAGGTACAAGTAGCTTTTCTGTACTTTTGCCAGTCGTATTCGGGATACGCATGTATATGTATAATGTATAATAAATATGTGCATCAGGCGAAGGCGAACAGGGGCATTACTCAGTGGCGGATGAAATATTCGAATCAAACGCATTCAAGGCATGCTGCCTCGCATAAGCGATATAATACACAAGCCGTGCGGGGCAAAGCCGACGAGGGCGTCGATTTATCAACAATATTAAACGTTCTCTGCCAGGGCATTTACATTATCACCTTCCCATTCTGGACGTTGATAAATGCGAAGTTTGTGCTGGCGCAGAGTATTCGGTCGGAGCGCGCGTTGCAGAAGTAATAATGTGGGAGATGCATTATTTATTATAATACATGTACTGACTGTAAATCTGTGAAGCTCCCATCTAGTAGAGGGAGGCTGCGTCGGTGGTTGATGTAATCTGGTACAATAATTATGTTACAAACTACATACTAAGGTTGTCAGTTGGGCGGTGTCGCGACTACAACGGGCGAACCCGTCACCCCAGTCTAGTATAACGATGATCGTAACGTGATCGTTATTTCAGCCGTAAGATGAGCGTAGCAGACTTAGACAATAACAATCCATCATCCATCCATTCAACATCACCATCCAGCATTCCGAAGGTAAAATGCACATTTGCCCGAAGACAATGTTTTTTTATCGCCCCGAAAGTTTACAACTCATTATGTGAAACCACGAAACACGTGAAAAATAATGTAACTTTCAAAAGTAAAGTGAAAACCTGGCTCCTAGACATTGAGCGATCAAAAACTGAAGATCTAATTAGTACTATAGGGTGAATATTAAAAATACATATTATACATTACATAATAATGAATTTTCTCATACATATTATATATTACAATGTATTGTGAATAATCTGCTTATTTAATTGTATATATTATTACTTATTTTTCTACTTAAATTTATTGATTTTGCAAATTTATTGATATTTATTAATGATTATATACGTATATATAAAGTATATATTGAATATTGATAGATACGTTTTCTATATATGTGTGTGTGTGTATGTGTATATATATTTTTTATATGTGTGAGTGTGTATTTATTTATTTATAAATGTATCTATTTATTATAATGCCTATGTAGGTAATTATCCTTTTATTCTTTTATTATTAACGCTTCACTAACTAACATTAGATGTCGTTTTCTTCAAATTTTCTTAATTATGTTGCTAAATATTTTCATTATTTTTACCGAAAATTTATAAAAAAGTGTACTATGTAACAAATATAAGAGTGGTATCACTGCAGAATCTAGTGGAGCTTATAAAATCCATCAAATCTGTACTTTCTTTCATTCGCAAACAATGATTAAGTATTTGCTCTTTTCTACACTGTATATTTATGTCAACATTGTACATTTTTATTTTGGATTTAAATAAAAAAAAATAAAATAAAAAAAATAATGTATTTTTTTTTGTTTAGTTTTAAATGCATTTTTTTTTATTTTTAGTGTAAAAATTTGTGTAAAAGACATTTGTGACACTAAATCCTTTGTTAGATTTTAAAATTCTTTGAAAATTGAAATCAAATACGTCAGTTCGCGCGTCAACATACAAACGATAACACAGCACAGCCAGATACAGACCTCCTAGGTCTAGTTGGTTGTGCGATTTCACCTCATTTCCGATATGCTAGCATAATAAATATTCATAGAGCTATGTTTTTTCGCTATACTAATGTTTATTTTTAACGATTCTGCATATATAACAGTAAGTCCATGTCTTCTTTTGGTTTATAAAAAAAAACATCCTATACTATTATAAACGTGAAAGTTTGTATGTATGTATGGATGTTTGTTACTCTTTCACGCAAAAACTACTGAATGGATTTTGATGAAACTTTACAATAATATAGCTTACTCATCAGAATAACACATAGGCTATAATTTATAAAGATATAGTGTGAATTATCTAAAATATAACGATAACTGTCAAGTAAGTAGGAAAAATCTAAGAAATTGATATTCGAAATTTAAATTCTAAGCGTCAACATATATTTTGAAAATTTTCTCAACAATCCTACTTCCTACTAATATTATAAACGCGAAAGTTTGTAACGATTGCGCGACGTTACTATGGCGACGATTGCGTGACTACTATGGCGACGTCATTGACAGCTGTGTCCATAATGTGTCCGTAATTAATGTTATCATCGTAATCGTAAATTAATTATTAATAAATAAATACAAACGGAGCTGCCACGGAATTCACCGACCGGAGTCGGGCCCATCATAATACTATTTTTTTTTACACTTCTGGGTGAGCAGTGGATTCCGGACTTACGAACCGGCTGTGGTAGGTTTAGGACAGCTGTCTTGCCACATGTGAGCGTTCACCTTACCACCCATTCACTCCCCCTTCGAAGCCATAGAATTTGAGATGCGCAAATCGCAGTGTTAGATATTTTTTCTAAGAAAGAGTTGATTATTTTTCTGGAAAGGCCAAGATCTTTAAAGAGGTGAAATAGAGATTTAGCTGGCAGGCCACGAGCGCCAACTTCCACCGCGTGAAGGTGAACAGTGAAGCCGTTCCGGGTTACGGCATTTGCAAGATCATGGTATTTATTTAATTTGTACTCGTGGTCTTTTGGGATATTTGATTCCCATGGAACAGTTAATTCTACAATAAGAGCCACCTTCCGAGATAGAGAGTAAAGAGTTATATCTGGACGGAGGGCTGTGCATCCGAGACTTTCAGGGAATTTATACTGCTTACAATAAAACAACGAAAGCGTAATTTGTTTGTGGTTAGTAGGTAATTATAGAAATTACTTCGTTTTTATCTCCATTGCATAGGTAGAAAGCGTGATTTTGTTTCACAATTAGCAGATTAGAATTATTTTTTGACTATAAATTAATATGTTGCTGTAATTTTCATTGAATAAGCAGGTATTGTATTTTTTAGGAAGAGTAGAAAAAGTCGCCTTCTTTCAGAAGGATAATTTGAACCGCCACGTGATCACGGTGCACAGGAGACTCAAAGCGTTCCCCTGTCACGAAAGCGACGGATCGTTCGCAGCGAAGGGCGACCTCGAGACGCACTTCAAGGGGTGCATCTCAAATCCAAGCAGTTCGAGTGCCCGCATTGCGACCGCTCCTTCACCGGGAGGGCCCTGCTCAACACTCACATCGATGCTTCGCATCTTAAACTGCCCGATTATCAGTGTCCCGAATGCCGCAATAACTTCACCACCAGGAGAAACCTGACGCAATACATCAAGGCTGTGCATCTGAAGATAAAGCCGTTCATCTGAGCGGAATTTCGCTTACAACAGCGACTTGAAGGAACACATGGCTACTACGAAGTGTAACTCGAGGAAATGACGTTATAGGAAAGTTTCATTTAATAATTCGGACGCAACGCAACAACCGCTGGAACAATTTGAACAATTATGATATAATCAGCGGAAGTGTATTTTAATACCTACTATAAACGCGAAATTTTACTGAAAAGTTTGTAAGAATGTATTTTTGTAAGGTATTGTATTTTTTGGAACAGTAGAAAAAGTACTTACTAAGAATTATGCCGCGAAAGAGTAAGTCTAATCTTTCCCAAAGCTCTAATAAAGCTCGAGATATGAAAGTAGCTAAACTTAACGAGACGTTTCAACAAGCCGAACTGCGAAGGCTTGAACAGGCGGAGCGTGGGGCAGCTCACAGAACTGTTGAGACACCAGATCAGTCCCAAGATCGGCGTCTACAGCATGCTGAGTATCTGGCATCTCAACGAGCTAATGAGACTCCAGAGCAGTACCAAGCTCGGCGCCAACAGAACGTTGAGTATGTGGCATCTCAAAGGGCTGCTGAGACACCAGATCAGTCCCGAGATCGGCGTCGACAGAATGCTGAGTATCTGGCATCTCAACGGGCTGCTGTGACACCCGAACAGACCCAAGCTCAGCGTCTTCAGCAGGCAACTTACATGGCGTCCCAAAGAGCAACAGAAACAGTTGAAGCAGCGGCATCTCGCAGACGCGCTGTTGCTGAAAGTGCAAACATTTCGAACCGGTCGATATGTTAGTAGTAACGAAGCAGCGTGGCGGATTTTGGGTCTGCCTCTGCATGAGAGACATCCAACAGTCACTCATCTTGCGGTACATCTGTTCAATGGCCAGCGGATTTATTTCACTGAAAACAATTTTAGAGAGAGAATGGCCGCACCACCTAAGACGACACATACTGCATTCTTCCTGCTTTGCGAAAATGACGCATTTGCAAAAACATTACTTTATGTTGACGTACCCCGCTACTATACTTGGAACGTGTCGTTGAAAGAATGGAAACGTCGTTTACAAGGAACATCTGTCGTCGGCTGGCCAGGTGTGAAAGCAGGAGATGCTCTTGGGCGCATTTACACAGTGCACGTTAGTAACTTCGAATGTTACTGTTTGTGAATGCTGCTAAATGTAATACAGGGCCCCACTAACTTCTCGGATCTAAAAACAGTTGGCGGCCAAGAACTTGAAACTTTTCGACAAGCGTGTGAGAAGTTGGGGTTGTTGGAAGTTGACAACCACTGGGATGCCACAATGGAAGAGGCCGTGCTGTGTCGCTCTCCTTCGCAAATAAGGGAGCTATTGGCAATATTGATATGCACTTGCGGTTTACCAAATCCTCTTCAACTATGGGATAAGTATAAAACTTCATTATCAGAAGATATCTTGCACAGATTTGAAAGGATGGATTAAGTCAACAATAATCTTTGTTTGAATGAAGCACTGAGACTTATAGAGGACAAAATAATATCAATTTCCGGAAAGAAATTGTCCGACTTCGGTATGCCCATACCACAGCGTCGAGGAGAGCTGTCGACCGATGTCATCAAAGAGCTAAGCCACGATACCGCTTTATTAGATGCTCAGGTAAGCGAAACTGAGCCACGCCTGCTACCCGTGCAAAAAGACATTTATAACAAAATATTACAACGAGTTGAGCTTGGTGAAGGCGGCCTTTTTTTTCTTGATGCCCCGGGAGGTACGGGAAATTCATTTTTGCTTAATTTGCTTCTAGCAAAAATTCGTAAAGACCGTAATGTTGCATTAGCAGTGGCTTCCTCTGGGATCGCTGCTACATTACTGAGCGGTGGACGGACGGCACACTCGGTTTTTAAATTACCTCTTAATCTGGCAAGGGAAGAAACCCCAACGTGCAACATCAGGAAGAACAGTGCCCGCGGCGACCTGTTGCAACAATGTAAGCTGATCGTGTGGGACGAGTGCACAATGTCACACAAACGCGCCATCGAGGCGCTTGATCTCTGTTTCCAAGACATTTAACGCAATAAAAAGTTGATGGGTGGTGTGGTAGTGTTATTGGCAGGGGATTTCAGACAGACTTTACCTGTTATCGAGAGAGGTACTGCAGCAGACGAGATTAATGCATGTCTGAAAGCATCATATCTGTGGACTAAAGTTGAAAAGCTTTATCTTACCACTAACATGCGAGTCCAGTTATTCAGCGATGTCGAGTCAGGAGCATTTGCTCAAAACCTCATATAGGGCGTTTACACTCTCGCGCGAGGCGCGAGGCGAGACGCAAAACCATATCAGTAAACAAATGGAACAGAGGCAAAGATTCTAACGAGCGTACAAAATGTTTACCTACTTGCTAGAAGCTTTGCGTCTGTTCCGTTTGTTTACTACATGGTTTTTCGTCTCGCCTCGCTCCTCGCGCGAGAGTGTAAATGCCCCAATAGAAATTGGTGAAGGCCACCTACACACCGACCAAGAAGGTATGGTTCTTTTCACAAAAGTAGTTTATGTATACTAATATGATAAAGAGGTAAAGTTTGTGACGTTGTAGGAAGTAATCACTGGATCTACTGAACCGATTTTGACAATTCTTTCACCAATGGAAAGCCACGTTACTTGTGAGTGTCATAGGTTACATATTAATCCGAAAAATTAAAAGACTATTTCGTGGTAGTCGGATTTGCAAAGTAAGTCGGAGAATAAGCGGTCGAACTAAAACGTTTCTAACTAACGCTGCCTTAACGATGAGAGATATATGATTAACTGCTAGAGAAAAGTTGTAGAGCTTGATAATGCCTACAAAAAAGTCTGCGACGGCATATGTCTAACTTTTATATTTAAGTCACAAAACGTAGTATTTTATATTTAAAAAATAATTTCAATCGTTAGGTCATGTTTATTGGTCATATTATCAACAATTATGAATTCTTATCAAAATAAGTAAATTTATAGTCTCAAGCGTTTAAAACAAAAGACTTTTCCCTTTTACTGCATATAATTTCGCTTTTACTGCATAAATAGTTAAAGAGATAATACGCTCACAAATAAGACACTCACAAGAAGACACTCACAAGAAGACACTCACAAAGAACGGTATTATAGTCAAATTGGCATGCAAATACATACATGTATGCAGTAAAAATATAACCCTTCTGTTGGCAGTCAGAAAATAATTGCAGGAAAATGGAGGAAAAAAAAAGAACGAAACCCATAATTTCATCACAGGTAAAAAGTTTTACCGCCCAACGAAGTGGGCACGGGTTAGCTAGTTACTTTATAAAATAAAAATCTATCGTTGGGGAGCCGGCTGCAAAAAAAGTGTAAGAGTTTTGTAAAAGCTAATATATTCAGACAGTATTTTGACCATATAATGCTGGGGTAAAGTCAGCAGGCCAGATTCCGGGACACCTGGCGCTGGCATACTAGAAAAAGTGTTATTTTAATTAGTACCTGCAAAGTGTTGTGAAAAAGCTGAAAATTCATCAATAGACACTTGATGCAATAAAGAACTCGAAACAAATGGTCAGACTGTTTAACAATATAACTCGTGGCGTCAGCATTACTCCACATGTCACAAAAATTCAGTCCCTACAAATACGCCTGTAGGTAATTTGTCGGTAATTAATACGCATTGGTATAATGTGCCGCGCATCGGAATAATGACTTCACTTTTGTTACATGTATGGAGTAATGCTGACATACAGTTTATACAGTAAGCAAACACGATGATGATCGCAGTAAATGTAGTGATAAAAATGACAAGTTGTAGTTGTTTTGTCGGCATGTAACAACAGTGTAAGGAGGACACTCGCTTGGGAAACAACCTACGATGCACTAATAACAATCTATTTGCTGTGTTAGGGAAGCTCATCATTTCTTCGATTTCATATAATCGATCTTAATGTTAAAGCTTGAGTCAACTACAACGAGCGAACCCGTCACCTCAGGAAGTTTTAAAGATATTTTATCGTTCTGTTTCCCGCGATGTGAGCGTAGAAGATTTGGGACGAAAACAGTCTAATGTTTAGTTGCACCACTCACCCGTAAGAATCCAACGCCTTACCGCGAGAAACCGGGTTTGCATCCAGCGAGCCGACACTCGCGCCCTTACTTCCAGTTACAGCCAGATTTATCCGGCCTGCCGACTGGTTACGTGTTCGGTTACTCTCCCTTATGTGGTGGTGATTCGGTGTCTATACCGAATCTATCGCTGACCACGGGCGTCCTTTGCCTGGCTATTCACCCGGTAGCGGGTAGCCAAAATAATCATTTCAAGAGTGGTTGCCACATGGTAAACAACTAGTCCCGCTCTATAGGAAACGAATCCGTTTCCTTTCCCCCCTCCCCGGTTTTCAGTCGGAATGCACAGTGGATTGGCTGATGCCGCGCGGTGCGCGAACCATCCAGGAGCACCCGCAGGTCGATTCTTAGGGGAACCGGCCCGCAGGCACGGAGTCCTACCCGAGTCGCACTTATGCGTGGAGGCTATCGGATGGGTGTTGACCAACCCTACCACATAAGTCATAGTGGCTTAAGGTGACATGATACCTGGGAACGACTATATCTGAAGAGTTTTAGTTTGTTGATTTTTTTTTTAAATATAAGCATTAATTTTAAAAAGTTTCAAAGCGAATCCCTCGATAAGGAAACAATTTACAATTTAGAGCCAAAAAAGTTGGTAATTGCCTTTGACATTAAGGCTTTAAACTGATTTCGAAAACTTTCAGGCGCGATTACTCCTACAATGTAAGCGGTTAGTGTGGTTTCTTTTAATTTCAATATATTGACTGGTTAATTCCGCGCTTAGCCACATTTTTTTTATTTAGGCCCTAAATTAATTACAATTAATTAAAACGTGAGACCACTCTGAGAGTTAAGCTGAATATGCTTTACAATTAACACCCTTATATCACCACTGCGCAAAGATAGTTATTATGTGCTAGCGCTGCGATAGAAAATTTAGTATGCGCCCGGACTCCGGCGCGAGCGGATATAGAATCTGTGCCTGACGCTTCGTCAACGCTGGATTTTTATTGGTCAAACCCTAAAAAAATACCACGCCTATTTCTTCGCGTGTCCGCCCATTTCGGATATTTTTATGAGGTCTCATGTCGCCTTATCTGCACTGCATTAGCTCTAATATTATTGTTATATGTTTATGTTACATCCGGTTGTAGTAAGCGACGTAAATAAAATATGTTTCACTTTAAAAAATCATTTTAAATCTCCTGCCGACCGCATACCATTACTTTTATCTGCAGAGCGGTAAATGCACGCTCCGCGCTCGGGTCGAAGTCTTTGTTTTCCCGAGCGAAGTATTCACGAAATTAAATGGCTGCTTCATTACGAGCCTGTTCTTATATTACGTCATAAAGGCGAAAGAAAAATAATAAGATGTTTTTTCATGGCGCGCTTAATTATTTTTTCCGGCTTTTTTCGTTTCACAATGGCGCGATACAGCGCGCCCTAGATGGGATAATACGACGCGACGGGGAGAATTTTTATTACGTTGCCCGCCTTATTGTTTGCTGGACTGTCTAATTTTATTTCTGTTTCGTAATTAATAGTAGTAGAAAATCAAGAATAATCAAGATTTTTAAAAAGCATGTCCGATCTTTCGCGATTACTCTTTCATACTTTAGGATGAAAGCTGCGAATTAAAAGAAGAGATAAAATTTCCTTGTTATTTTTCGATAAATATAAACTAAGTGTTAACAAGTTTTTAAGCTGTTGCATAGCTTTTATCGCGGGCCTAGTAGGCCAGCGGGGCGACCGAATGAAAAAAATTCTTAACGAAAATTAATGATTTTAAACTGATAATTACGTCTAAACGAGTACTGCTTACGATTCGAAAAAAATATATGTTAAACAATAACATTTTCCTAATATTCTTAGCTTTGAATATTTTAGATTTTGTTTATATTACATAGTGTAATTAATTTGTGAAATTAGGTCTAACCGAACACAAAAACGACTACTACGCAAATCCTATCTGGTGTATTATTATGAAACCTGCACCATTATAAAGATAATTTAATTATCTATCTTTTTATCTACGATTTTTTTCGAATAATCCGTTTTTTTTGTTTATCGAATAAAAAATTCATTTGCTTTCGCAGCCGCAAATGATTCGGAATAATTTCAACGTTTTCCGATAGAGCGCAGTTATCTGATATCAGAAAAAAAATATAATTGCATAAGTTGTTAAAAATGCTATGAAATAGCTTTACCGCGGCAGTCCCCGAGTGCCACACGTTTTATTTTTTTTGTGTTAACCAATTTTTCGCGACTCCTCTCTTATATTTTAATGTGAAAGATGCATTAAAAAAAGACATGAAGTTTTCTTGTTATTTTTTTTTTCTGTACATATGAACTAAGAATTTGACTTCTTACGAAAATAGGAAGTTTTACCGATATTAGATCATTTTTCAACCGTGAGGTGAATGCAGAGACTTGGGACACAGCAGGGGCATAACAGCAGAGGGTATTTGTCGATCTGACGTCTTAACTCACTGTTAGCCACCCGATCACGAGTGACCATGGCGGGCAAAGGGCGTCGCTGTCTGCAAAATATTGAAGCTGTATAACTGCTTACCTCAGGCAGTGGTCGCGCAAGCGACCTCGAACTCGTAACTAGAAATCCTGCCAAATCTGGTAGTAAGTGCGTGAGGTTGACCGGCAGGGTTCACATTCCAGTGCCTCGCGATAAGGCGTGGGCTTCTTACGGGCTTGTTGCGGAGTTAGACTATGGACTCAGTTGTCCCGGAATCACTGTGTATTCACCTTACGGCTAAAAGAACTATCTATATCGTTATTAACTATCTATGTCTGGCATACATTAACCAGTGCTTAATGTATGCCAGACAGCACCTAACAGAAACCGCAACTATAGCGGGCATTCACTCTCACCATACACGCGGTAATTCCCTTTTATGCGTGCCCCGAACAAGACTGGCAAAAGTACAGAAGACCTACTTATACCTTAGCATTAAATTCTACAATTTACACCCTACCACTATCAAACAACTGGAGGACAAACAATTGAAAAAAAACAGGAGATGCTGATAGGCCACCCTTTCCATAATCTGACCGAATTCGAGGGCCATGACTCTGCAAATATTGTACCAATTTAAATGATAATTATATGTAGTTCTCTATATGTCTATTTATATGTAAGATTTAGCTTTAGTTTGATTATTTAACAACTCACTTACTACTTTATATGTTACTATGTACAGTTTTTAGTACGTATATATTCGATGTATTGACTATTTCAATTGTTAGGCTTCTGCTTTGATTATTCAACTTTTTAACTGACTATTTAAATTATTGTGTGTTTAGTAGGTAGCCATTTGAATTATTGACTATTTTATTAAAAAAGCCTTTAATTTGTTTTGTAATTCTACGACGAAGAACTATTAGTAGGTTCCAAAGTTTCTTAGATACTATATACTTTTTAAGCTATTGCATAGCTTTTATCGCGGGCCTAGTAGCGCGGAGACCGTATGAAGAAATTTCCTAACGAAAATTAGTGATTTTAAACTGATAATTACGTCTAAAGGAGTACTGCTTACGATTCGAAAAAAATTTATGTTAAACAAGAACATTTTCCTAATATTCTTAGCTTTGAATATTTTAGATTTTGTTTATATTACATAGTGTAATAAATTTGTGAAATTAGGTCTAACCGAACACTAAAACGACTACTACGCAAATACTATCTGGCGTATTATTATGAAACCTGCACCATTTCAAAGATAATTTAATTATCTATCTTTTTATCTACGATTTTTTTTCGAATAATCCGGTTTTTTTGGTTTATCGAATAAAAAATTCGTGCGTGGTGCTCTATCGGAAGACGTTCAAGTTATTCCGATAGAGCGTAGTTATCTGATATCAGAAAAAAATAAAACAAATAAAATGAATAAATATTTTTAATTGCATAAGTTGTTAAAAATGCTATGCAATAGCTTTACCGCGGCAGTCCCCGAGTGCCACACGTATTTTTTTAAATTAATATATGTATGTTAAGTAAAGATTAAAGTAGTAATGATACTTACTACTTAAAACACAAATATTTTGACACGTCCAAGAGCGGTTTTTAGCCGCCAATTGGGCACTACATAAATGTAATGTAACAGCCTGAGGTGTCGGGTTCACCCGTTGCAGATGACAGCTTGAATGTTGCTTTTTGATTAATATATATAGAAATTTAAAAAAAAAATTGAAAATTGCAATAATTTTACGTAAAGTTATTTATATGGGGTGTTATTACTGCACGGGCATTTTTTTGTGTGTAAAAATTTTATTGGAAAAAAAATTTGTAAAAAAATATTTTTAGTTTTTTTTTAATTTGAAAATTTGAAGAAGTTAACTGTTGAATAAAGTTTTGATAAGCGTTTGAGCGCGCTCCGCCATCTAGCGGTAGGTAATAAGTCGTAAATAAACAATATCAGCGACATTTTACCAACGGCTAGATAGCGCATCGTAATCATAGGTTTTCATACTATTAAAAAAAAAAAAAAAAAAAAAAAAAGGGGTGGCACTCGGGGACTGCCGCGGTAAAGCTATTGCGTAGCATTTTTAACAACTTATGCAATTATAATTATTTATTTATTTTATTTTTTCTGATATCAGATAACTGCGCTCTATCGGAAAACGTTGAAATTATTGCGAATCATTTGCGGCTGCGAAAGCAAATGATTCGGAATAATTTAAACGTCTTCCGATAGAGCGCCGCGCACGAGTTTTTTATTCAATAAAGAAAAAAAACAGATTATTCGAAAAAAATCGTAGATAAAAAGATAGATAATTAAATTATCTTTAAAATGGTGCAGGTTTCATAATAATACGCCAGATAGTATTGGCGTAGTAGTCGTTTTAGTGTTCGGTTAGACCTAATTTCACAAATTAATTACACTATGTAATATAAACAAAATCTAAAATATTCAAATCTAAGAATATTAGGAAAATGTTCTTGTTTAACATATATTTTTTTCGAATCGTAAGCAGTACTCGTTTAGACGTAATTATCAGTTTAAAATCATTAATTTTCGTTAAGAAATTTCTTCATTCGGTCGCCGCGCTGGCCTAGGCCCGCGATAAAAGCTATTCAATAGCTTAAAAATTAAAAGTACCTGCCTAAGTATATATTTTTTAGTTTTTTTTTAAATGTTTATTGAAAGTTGCTTATTTTGTTGTACTGATTGCAGTAATAACATCTCATATATCCCCTGGACAATATCATAATTGAGCCCGCTGTCATATCGTTGCATCGTTTCAAATCGCTTAAAGCCTCGGGGCGCAATGTTAAATACGTCACAGTCACGACTATTAAAATGTCGGTCTGCGGGGACGTTATTACCATCAGTTTCACTCAGAGTACAGAGCAAGCGGTGGCGCGGGTAGTTCAGCCGCAGCAGGAAACGCAGAATTACAAATTTTGGATAGGAAATTTCTGTGGAACTCCTTAACAGCTGAGTCGCTGGGATAAGAAATCTCTAAGAACCTCATCAATAAGAAATGTGTGTCCTTGCCCAGCCGTTTTTACTAACTTCTAAATCCTTAAGATATCGACCTTTTTGGTTGCAGACAGATCAATAAATACACTACGTATAATTTGAGTATGTGATTTGGTACAATAACCGATTTTTGACCCTGTAACCACCTTTGATGGTCATCCTGTCTCCTCTTACTGGCTTCAGTGAAAGTTTTCAGAGCCCGTCCCTAATTGTTCCTCTATCGTCATCTCCTTCACACCTTCACCACATAGGTATGAAACAAGTAAATGCCAGCCATAACAAGAAAACACTGTCTACTAAACACCCAGTTATAGATGAAACTACAGTTAAACCTCGGATATGAAATCAAATTGACACCCGCACTCAAGTAAGTTGGTTGGTAAACTGAACGGTTGGAGATACCGCTAGGGCGGAGAGAGGGAGAGAGAGAGATAAAGAGGTAGTAATGTATAGGAGCGGACCGGATGGCTCGCTCGCAAGCCGGCAGGTGGCCAGGTGTTTAAATTATTGAGAACTGTCTGATAATTAAATATCAGATAGCTAATTGACATATTATGTCTGACAATTTGATCCTATGCAACTGTCATATTCGACATTTTTCATTTGTAATGGCCGTTCATGGATCACAGGCTTTGCAAATGAGCATAACACACTTTTCAGCTAAAATGGTAAAATTTGCCTATTTTTGATTGCCGATTTTGGCTATACGGCTTAAACGAATTTTAAGTTTAAGTCTGTTATTGAATGCACAAGTTTATGTTCTACAAGTTTTACCTAAAATATGTTTATATAGGAATTACCTACTATTCAAGATTTATAAGCGACAATCCAAAAAAAGTGCCTTTTTTATGTTTTTTTTTTGCCATAGCGTCTAATGCTCCACTAAGAAACCGTCGCAAACTTAAATCACTATTATTTGGAAAGCCTATTAAATCATTTCCAGCTTTGTCGGAATTAGTTCCAGGCACGACCCTTTTTTGGTCTAATTTGACTGGGTTACATGAGTATATCACATCATTTTTCTTAACATCAGGCTTATTTTTCGTATTTTTTTAGACTTCTGATAAGTTTATGTCCAGTCACTTGGCACTATGTTGCACCAAAAAGTTATTCAAATTTTATTGCATTCTAGAGTGTAATTGTTAATAAATAATATATACTATAATAATATTGTTATTCTCTTACTCTAAATTTAAGAATAAAACCCATAAGATCAAAACTATACCAATAAAGGAATGAAGAACAGTGCTGAGATGCTAAGCGAAAAAACTGGGAATTGAGGTTAGTTTTATGGAATTTACACTTACATTAATGGAAGTTTCTGTGTCCGAATTGCTTGTGGAGACGTCATATGAGGGCTGGTAGTCATCGTTAAAGACATGTCCATCTTCTTCTTCAGTAAATTGTAACCGCCTAATACAGGGTCTGCCTGAATTGTTTCGTCGCATTGTCGCTTGACACTATCTTGCCTGCAGCGATTCGCAAACAAAGACTAAGGGCAAACAAAGACTAAGGACAGTTAAACCGTCTCTGCAGAAACATATTTTTTACTTTTCCTCGCCAATATTCGCCACCAGCTGGGTTTTTGCAAAATGGCGCTTGACACTATTCCCCCTCTTCAACTAAAAACGTGCTTTTCAGCGTGAACAAACTGTTTTTAATAAGTATAATACAGTTGCATTTACAAAATTTGTTGCAGTTGCAACATATTTTGTAAATGAATTGTATTACATTAGGGCTTATGTACCAGTAAAATGTTAATTTATTTATTTACTATACTCGATATTATCTACAACAAATTGTGTTTAAATCTTCGAAATGTCTCCCCACAAATGACTGGCGATTAGCTCGGGTTTGCCTACGGCAAAATGTATATAAATTTATATTTACATTTACATTTACATAGAGCGGGGTTTACTATAGAGCTATAGGATTACTATAGAGCGGATTACTATAAAGCGGCGCACATTTACATTTATATTTACATTTATATAAATTTATATACATTTTGTATACATTTTGCCAAGGCATCCTTTAATGGACGCCTCACATTTGAGGGGAGCTTCGAAAACCACACACATTTTATGAGATTCCATAGGTCAGTGTGAAATTATAATAGAAAGGGACGTGGGTAGGCACCTTTAGGTACACGTAAACAAATATTACAATAGCCTGCTTTTATTCAATCGAGTTGCCATTCGAATATTGACACTTGTTTGTTTACGAAAAGTGTCATCACAACCCAAAGGTTGGGTTATCATGCTACACCTTTAACCGGTCGGAAGCCAGCCTTTGCGTGCAAGAAACTGCACCGCAACGTTTTAGTCAATTTTGTAAATAAATATCAACAATATCGTTTTTTCATGAATATATGTACCAGTAAATAATAAATGCATAATTGGTTACATTAGGATAAACAGGTGAAATGAAATTAAATGAAAAAATACCTTTATTGTAATTAAAAAAAATAACTACATTGGTAAAGAAAACTTAAATTCTATTTTATTAACTTTTCGATTGCGATTTCTTACAGCCAACCGTTGTAATATTAAATAAAAGTAACAATACAGCTCACATACATAAACATATGCACATAAATATATATACATACATACATACATACATACATATACGGCACGGCTCGGTGGCATAGTGGTGAGGTCGCCTGATCTTACATTGTAAGGTCCCGGGTTCGATTCCCGGCCGGGTCACCATTTTCCGATTGCATTTTCAATTCTGTCGATCGAATGCAATAACTAGAGACACACTTACAGACATGTTACACGCACACATCCATATAAAACGTTACACGCACACATACATAGTAGGGTTGGTTGTAAGAGATTGTCATATGACAATAAACCCGCCCATTGTGACATTTTCACAATAAAGAGTATAAACAAACAAACAAACATATACATACATACATAAAAAATATAATTTACAATAATATAATATTTATTATAATAATAGATAGGTACATAGGAACTACAGATAAATAAAAAATACGTGTGGCACTCGAAGCTGCTGCGGAAAAGCTATTGCATAGCATTTTTAGCAACTTATGCAATTTTAATTATTTATTTATTTTATTTTTTATGATATCAGATAGCTGCGCTCTATCGGAAAACGTTGAAATTATTCCGAATCATTTGCGGCTGCGGTCGCAAATGATTCGGACTAATTTAAACGTCTTCCGATAGAGCGCCGCGCACGAATTTTTTATTCGATAAAGCAAAAATAAACAGATTATTCGAAAAAAATCGTAGATAAAAAGATAGATAATTTAATTATCTTTAAAATGGTGCAGGTTTCATAATAATACGCCAGATAGTATTTGCGTAGTAGTCGTTTTTGTGTTCGGTTAGACCTAATTTCACAAAAATTATTACACTGTGTAATATAAACAAAATCTAAGATATTCAAAGCTAAGAATATTAGGAAAATGTTTTTGTTTAACATATATTTTTTACGAATCGTAAGCAGTACTCGTTTAGACGTAATTATCAGTTTAAAATCAATTATTTTCGTTAAGAAATTTCTCCATTTGGTCGCCGCGCTGGCCTACTAGGCCCGCGATAAAAGCTATGCAATAGCTTAAAAATAAAAAATAAAAATACCTACTTATATAAAATGATAGATATTACAAAGTTCTTATGAGTATCCTATCAACAACCCAACGGAAGGGGGAAGGGGGAGGAGGGAAGAGGGTTGGTTCTTAGTTGATATTTTGAGGGAGAAAATGTTCTTTCAGTAACATCTTGAAGCAGGGCAACGATGTTGCATGACGAATAGCACGCGGAAGCTGGTTCCAAAGACGAGCAGAGTGGACGCTAAATGAGTAGGTGAAAAAAGAAGACTGATGTAGTGGAATTGCTATGGTGTTGTCCTGACTTGACCTGAGTCGAACACCATTACTTCCTAATGGGAGAAAGAGGTATTTAAGGTAAGGAGGTGCTATGGGACTATTCAGGACTTTATAAAGGAGTGAGAGGGCATGCAGATTTCTGCGCTCACGAATTCGAAGCCAGTGAAGTCCATCGCGATATTCGCTTACGTGATGAAATTTACGCAAGTCGAATATATATCGTATGCAGATATTTTGTAGCCGTTCGAATTTATCCAGTATCTTCTCTTTAATATCTATAGTACCGACATCAGCATAGTCTAGAATTGGAAGTAGCAGTGTTCTTACTATAGTTTGCTTAGTTGCTGCTGGAAGGAATCTCTGTAACCTTCGGAGGCTATGAAAGCCATTGAAAATACGACGACTAATTTGGTTGGCGTGTGCCTGCCACGAAAGAAATTCGTCTCTGACTAATCCAAGATTCTTGACAGTTTTGGAATACTCAATAATATTACCGTTTATTTTGAGGGGTGACATAGACGTTTGGTTAGTAGTAGACTTGAGTTTCTGGCCACCAATCACAATTGCTTGTGATTTGGCTGGATTTATGATTATGCCATGTTTTTCGGCCCAACTTGATATATTATCTAAATTTGAGTTCATAGTCGTCACGGCAAAAAGCAGGTCATCAGGTCTGGCATGGAGGTAAATTTGAAGGTTATCAGAATATAAATGATAGGATGTAGTTAAGCCCTTGACAATCGGGTTAATGAAGATAGAGAAGAGCAGTGGGGATAGGACACACCCTTGTGGGACACCAGCTGTGAGCTCAAGCAAGTCTGATTGGCACTCAGACGATTTAACATACTGGTAGCGTCCGCGCAAGTAGGAGTCAAACCAACTCACCACTCCTGTAGAGATATTGAGAGATCGGAGTCGCTCAAGGAAGAGTTCAAAGTCGACTGAATTAAATGCGCTACTGAAATCAAGCAGCGTGAGAATAGTTAGTTAGGTGATTAAGTTGTTAAATTAAAAATCATTAATCTAGCCTAAATTACAAATGAACATCTTGAGGCTGAGTTTAAATTTACTTGCATCCTTGAAGTGGGTGAATCAGTACGAGCAAAAAAGCAACTTTTGATAAAACAATTGTGGAAAACACAAAAAAAATGTATATTTGTTTTTTTTTTTCGAAAAAAGCATAAAGCGATATGTAAAATATCGCATATATTATTTATTCGCAATATTTTACTTACTTGTGTTTTAAAAAAAAAAAAAGATAGCTCAAATTTGTAACAAAGATTTTTTTTCAATTTATTTTATTATAGTTTGTTATATACTTATACCGATTCACCCACTTCAAGAATGCCAGTTAAAATAAACTCACTCTGTATATATATTGAGGAAACCAAAGTCGAACGTGACTCAATAGTAATTATCAAATTTTCAGTATGCGAATACAAATTATACAGCAGAAAGCAATCCATATAGGAGCGCTGCATGCGGTCTCATTAACGTGCTCTAGTGAGCATAACATTTTAATAAATAGAATTTGGTTAGAAACGTACTGCTACCTGTGAACCACGTAGTTCACACGTCTGCAATTAGGCCCGAGCTAACAGGAAATTGCTTTTTAAACAATTAACCTAAGGTACCACATTAAGTCCCACGTTATTATGTTTTGCGTTATTAATAAAACACTTAAAGGCACTAAGGGAAGATCAAGTCCATTTTTTAAATTTGAGATTTTAATGACAGGCATTCGTTTGATTTGAGGACCAGATCGTTCAGAATTTGCTCCAAAAGAGACTTAAACATTTTCAGAATTTAGGTAACTTACAGGAATAACTCCAAAAAGGCAAAGAAAAATGCCTTTAAAACATTCACTGATTTCTGTCTAGACAAGACAGGAATAAAATTTAGCACCAAAAACATTAATAAACTTTATTAAAAATGGCAAAACTGCGGATAAGCATTGATAATTATATTGCTCAACGCCGTACTAGGTTTTTACAGCTAGGATTTTACTACACAAGAACCAGGAATAGGTAAAATTCAGGATTTTTTCCACCTGATACGCTATATTTAAAATAAAAGAAATTATAGAAAAAAGAGGTTGTTGGAGCATATTTTGCGTTAGCACCATCTCATTTATGATATATATGATATATTGTTGTGGGCTAATTCTGTAAATATAAGTGATATTTTTATACTGCAGAAAAGTGCGATGAGACATATGCCAGAGCTATAGGACAAAGGGAATCATGTAAATCTATATTTAAAACACTACGTATTTTTACAGTTTTCATCATATACTCGTATGTTCATGGATGTTGTAAATTTCATAAAAGCAAAATGCATCATTGTGATAGGGGGAATAAATCCGTATACTTTCAGGCATCTCATCCATTAACTGATGATTACAAACTCAAGATTCTGCAGATTCTGCAGATTCCTGCAGATACAAGATACTGCAAGATACAGCCGATTCCAGCCAGAAGATTCCAGCCTCATTCCAGCCTCAATCAGCCAGATAATCCTCAATTTTTATAATAATTTACCAAAAAACACAAAAATAAATATGACAAATTCAGGAACGAAATATTTACTTGAGAAATGCTTTATAATAGTAATAGTCTCACTCGTGATTTATAATTTTATTCTTAATTCAAAAACTTACTTTCTTTTCCTTTTGCATTATTTTGATTTCGATTTTGATTATTTATTCTTTATTTTTTTTTTTTATTCATATTCTTTATCTATTTATATTTACATATTTTTAGTTTTGTTTTTAATTTAATGTTTTTTTTGTATTTTAAAAAAAACTGGTTTTTAAATTTGATAATTTTATTCATATTGTTTTTTAATGCCTATGTTAAAAATAATAAATGTGGTCTCTTATTCTAGAACTATCTTTGGGTACTTTCTATTTTATATTTTTGTTACGGAATTCGTATCGTGAAATGTAATTTTACTGTTCTTGCGTTTTCGTGAAATGTAATTTTATTTCTACTGATATTATTAGAAATGTAATTTCTATACTAAAATCGGGTTATTCAATATACATAAATACTTACTTCATTTTTATACTGCGTTTCGCAGTTTTATTTAATATGTGTTTTCATTTAGGACCAAACTCTTTGATCTTAAATATACCTGTTTTTATACTATATAGACCGGACCTAATACATATAGTTTTAGTAGGTAGTCACTTTGAAAAGTAAACCCTTTTTATATTTAATTTTCTTTATTTAACTCTCAGATGATTATTAATCTTGTTCCCCTTTAAAGTAATCCCCTTCCCTATTTACAAACTTATCCCAGTTGTTTTCACCTTCACAAACGACTAGAAAAGTTTTTTTGAGCAGAATCGAGGACGGAGAAATTCTGCCAAATCTGGTAGGCATAAGGTTGGCCCCGCTGGTTTCCTTTCCCAGTGTCTCTCGGTAAGCCGTTGAACTCTAACGGGCTACTAGTGTAGTTTGACTATGGATGGTCTTGTCCTTTAAGTCATTAAGTTCATCCCATGGAAGACAGAATGGCCTGTTGTCGTTTTAACTCCCTGGAGTGGCGGTTTCGCCCGTAGTAATCGACAACCCTTAATGTCATAGCTGAGGAACAATAAAAATTCAATTCAATTCTTCATTGAGAAATGACAAATATACGAAACTCGCCTTCTTTACCATCGTTTAAGACTCACCTTAAGGATTACTACCTTTCTAAGAAGTAACCAGTTCTTCCCTTTCTCTCCTGTTCCTCTCCCAATTTCCTCTTCGGGCATTATTAGTCTTAAATTCTTCCACTTGTCTGTATGTTATGTAATAATCTTTATTTTCACAATGCGCGCATGTACCACTATGTTTAGGTTAGCTGTAAGACATTGCCATGTGGCAATAAGCTCGCCTTTTTTGTATACTTATTAAGTGCAAATAAAGAGTTTATTATTATTATTATTATTACATATAAAAAACATTTTTTTTAAATACATAGTAAAACATTTTTTTATATATATACATTTACAACAAATAAAACAGGGTACGAATTTAAATAAAATGACATAAATTACGTTTAAAAAAAATACTTAATAAAATTAATGTACCTTCAATTTTAGTACCTACTACATAAGAGTCTAGTGTGTGTATGTGTTTGTGGGAGTGTGTTGAGCGTGTGGGTGTAGAGTGTGAGCGTGTATGATATTAATAATGGCGTATATAAAATATAATAATATCAATAATAATCAATAAAAAATATCTAACACGAATAGTCAGCTTATTGTATCGGCTAGGGTTTGATTTACGGTGTATTTATGGAGTGATTGTGGAATTATTATTACCATTTAAATGGGTATATTATAAAGCTCACAGCAGCGTGTGATTATTCCATTCCTTGATGCATTAGTTTTAAAACGCGGCAATCGAAACAGGTCAAATTGGCGTGTGTTCTCACTAATGCGTTAATATTTATCTATAAACTTCATTGTGAATTGAGATGCTAATGATGTCAGTCTAACTTAATCGAAAATCAAACTATAGTAGGACTTAAGTAATCTAATAATCATTAGCATAGTATATTTGTATAATGTACTTACATAGATTGAGACTATTTGAGACTGATTTCTAAGGTATATTGTTTGAGATACGCTTAAAATCAATCTTTTATCTCATATTGTTTCATAATCTTCATTAATCGATAATTTTGAAGTTATCTAATTTCAAGTTATTTTTATTAGGATTAATATATCTATTACCAATTGGTGCATAGTTGATATAATTTTGATTTAAACAATATCAGCAATAAAACAATAATATTTAGTGTGATTTCGTATATTTCAAAGTACGATCATCAATAAATGATAATAAAATATCGGAAAAGTAGCTTTTGATGCGGGCACTCATAAATTACAATGTTTGATGAGCAGTTAGCTTGCATCCTAAAAGTGGTCTCAGTAGCTTTCATAAAGTTATCAACTGGGGTTACTTTGAAGTACTCCGATCTGCCTTAATTGAATCCTCTTAGGCTATGGAATTTTCGGTTTCCAATATCCAATTTACTATTCGCCTAGCCCATGGAAACTATGCAGTCTGAATGAATAAAGGAGCACTTTACGAGTGCGAGGCAATCCCTTCTGTGAAAAGGGATAAACAAAAGTTCGTAAACGAAATCCGCTTAGGCAAAGTTGAGTGCTGTATTCGCATCTGGCCGCATCGCGTCGCCGTGTCCGGTCATTTCTGACTTTGTTTGCTGCATGAGATAAGCTCATAGGACTTTGTTTTCTCTCACTGCTTAGTTGCATAGATAGTTATATAGATTAGTAGTTCCCAACACTTTTTTTGCGAGGACGTAAAGACAGAGATAAAACCGGGATCCCATCTCCCCACCTGACGTAGTCTGAACAGACTAAGGGGTGCACTAAGAAAAATATAAAGCAGTATTACACAGGAATACTTATGTTTGAAAAGGGATTACGTATATAACATGTACCGTAGTTCGTACATGACGCGTAAAGGTGTAGTTACCATGTCACGGGCATAGACGGCGCACAACGAGATCTTGCTTTTACCATGACAGCTTATTATTACATACGTATGTAATACATGACGAATTATAGTCAATTACAAGAATCATGTTGAAGCCAAAATATACCATTATTTTAGTACTACCTAATAGAGTTTTAACAAAATTCCTTACAATTTAACAAAACTTACGATTAAAACATCATTATCTATACTAATATTATAAAGAGGTAAAGTTTGTGAAGTTGTAAGAAGTAATCTCTGAATCTACTGAACCGATTTTGAAAATTCTTTTACCAATAGAAAGCCACGTTATTTGTGAGTGTAATAGGCAATATATTAATCCGAAAAATGAAAAGACTTTTTCGTGGTAGTCGGATTTCCAAAGTAAGTCGGAAAAAACGGTCGAACGAAAACGTTTCTAACGAACGCTGCCTTAACGATGAGAGCTATAGGATTAAGTTCTAGAGAAAAGTTGTAGAGCTTGATTAAGCCTACAAAAAAGTCAGCGATAGCATATATCTAACTTTTATATTTAAGTAACAAACAGTAGTATTTTATATTAAAAAAATAATTTAAATCGTTAGGTCATGTTTATTGGTCATATTATCAACAATTATGAATTATTATCAAAATAAGTAAATTTATCGTCTCAAGTGTTTAAAACAAAAGACTTTTCCCTTTTACTGCATAAATAGTTGAAGAGATAATACGATATTGGTATGGAACCGCGACCGTGTCGTCTATCTATACTAAATTATAAAGAGGTAAAGTTTGTGATATTGTAGGAAGTAATCTCTGGATCTACTGAACCGTTTTTGAAAATTCTCTTACCAATAGAAAGCCACGTTATTTGTGAGTGTCATAGGCTATATATTAATCCGAAAAATGAAAAGACTTTTTCGTGGTAGTCGGATTTCCAAAGTAAGTCGGAAAAAAACGGTCGAACGAAAACGTTTCTAACGAACGCTGCCTTAACGGTGAGAGATATATGATTAAGTACTAGAGAAAAGTTGTAGAGCTTGATAATGCCTACAAAAAAGTCAGTGACAGTATATGTCTAACTTTTATATTTAAGTCACAAAAAGTAGTTTTTCAAATTAAAAAAAATATTTAAATCGTTAGGTTATGTTTATTTTATCGTCTCAAGTGTTTAAAACAAAAGACTTTTCCCTTTTACTGCATATAATTTCACTTTTACTGTATAAATGGTTAAAGAGATAAGACACTCACAAATAAGACACTCACAAGAAGACACTCACAAATAACGGTAATATAGTCAAATTGGCATGCAAATACATACATATATATGCAGTAAAAATATAACCCTTCTTTTGGCAGTCAGGAAATAAATCATAGCACTCAGTACTAACCAAACCACACTCATAATTTCATCACAAGTAAAAAGTTTTACCGCCCAACGAAGTGGGCACGGGTCAGCTAGTTCTGTATAAAACCGTAATAACACAGCGACATTCTAGGAAGAAATCCAATATTTTTTCTCAGTGTGGGTGTGACAAGATGCCGAGTCAATCCCGCTTGCTGGGGACACAGAGAACCCAATATGCAACTGCGGAACGCTGCAGGATGAAAACCACCTCAGATCCTGCCGCAACTATAAACCCCCATCACACATCAGGACCTACAAAAGGCGAACATAAGGCCATCCAAGCAGCATATTTTTGGAGACGTCTCCTAATTAAAGAACGAACGAACCTTTTCAAGTTTAAAATAAAACTCAGAGTTTAAAATCAACTTTATTTTTTTCTGGAGATTACATAGCATATAAGATCGATCAACATCTTACTACAATATACCAACCAGAATTTTACTGCAAATTGTAACGGGTAGATGGCACTCATAACTAAAAATTTTATAATCTACTAATATTATGTTCACTATAACAACTTTCATAATAAGTACCTACCTATAATCGTATGGCAGCGCACTGTCGATTGTGATCTAAACACTACTATACAATGTAGAATAATAATATAATTAAAAAAACAAAATCTACATCATAGCTTTCATTATTTTAATATTATTTAAATAATTTATCAATTTATTTATATTTTTTCCTATTTTTTATAGTTACATAGACTAAATTGCGTTAATTTTTTTAACACATTAAAAAAAATACATATTTTAAAAATCGCGGAAGGGCATTACTTGTCAGGATTACATCACCCCACTAGGTATACGCCTGTGTTGGGGTGATGGATACAAAGTTCTGTGGTATTTGCTGAGCCTGTACGCCTTGCCTGCTGTTCTTCTTCCTTCTCATAAAAAACAATACATAATATAATTTAGCATAATATAATATAAATAATATAATATAACATAATACAATATAATATAATATCATATTATTATAACTTATAAAATAATGTATCATATTTATAAATAATATAGTATAACATAATAAAATATAACATATTATAATCTGTATATCTGTATACCTATCCATTATTTACATCTGTATATTCTATAATTTGTGGTTAGAAATAAAATATTTTAATATATTAAAAGGATATTTTATAATAAATAAGGATGTCAATTTTTAATTTGATATACAGGTTTAAATGCGTAATAATTAAGGACGTTAACGTTCAAACAGACTAATTCATGGCATTCGATCCCTCCTTGTTTTTTTCTGTTATGTAATCACCCAATGAATAAATGCTGTAGATGGTACTAATAATTGAATCTTACAATTTTTATCATTGGTTAAATTATTGGGTTTTTATAATTAACCCATCCTTTATAAAAAAACAATTTGGCCGTCAATGTTATCAGCGACATGTGCATTTCGCGGTGTCGGAAGGGTTGCCAAATCGTTCTATAGAGTTATGCTCTAAATTAGAACATGTTATCGACCATCATGAGAACTCTAATCGAGGTGTATTAGTGAATAAAATGCAAGAGCAGATATTATCATCTAAATGCTACTATCTGCACTATCCACCTCTTGTATGCAAGAACATGCAGGCACAACGCATTTCATCGTTATTGCATTCAATGTATAAACTTTCTTTTCATTAAATAAATTATCTCTATCCCATCGCTCAGTAGTCACGGCGATGTCAACACTGGCAAAACTTAATTAGGGTTTTATGAAATGGCAACATTGAAAAGTGACAGCTGTCTAATACTTCGTTTTCTTCAGTGAGCTCCTCGTCAGAACAGACAATCGTTTTACGGTATTGATCATTGAGTCAAATAGTCAATTGACACTTACGAAGATGAGTGAGCAAATTATTGATGCTTACAGCACCGTGACAGTGAAGATCGAAGAAAACGTCGCCATTAAATCGGAGGTCGTCGATCGTGATGATTCAGATTCGAATATTCCTTTGAGCGACTCAGTAGCAGATGAAAGAGGGAATGTGGTCGAATTCTTCAAAGAAGAGACTCCATTCATTAAGAAAGAACCAATCGATAAAAGCATTTATATTGGTGAGAGTGGATCTTGTGTTAGCAATGTTAAATCATTTGTTTGTCAAGAGTGCGGCAGGGCGTTTTCTCGGAATCGTAATTTGAAGAGTCACATTTCCGTCGTACACGTAAAATTAAAGAATTTTTTATGTGGCGAATGTGATAGTTCATTTCCGCGGAAGAATAGCTTATATCGACACGTTACTGCAGTTCACTTGAAGTTAAAGAATTATGTATGTGACAACTGCGATCATGCTTTTACACTCCAACGGGAGCTAAAGAGACACATTGACTCGGTTCACAGAAAGTTGAAATATTTTGCTTGTGGCGAATGTGGTCGTGCATTTTCAGAACAGCGCAATTTAAAGGCGCATTTAGATTCGGTTCACAGAAATCTGAAAATGTTTTCATGCGAGGAGTGCGATCGTACTTTTATACATAAAAGAAGTTTAAAGACGCACTTAGACAATCATGAGAAATTGAAAAAAATCGTCTGTGGCGAATGTAATCGTACGTTTTCACGTCGAGGAAATCTAAAGGCGCATTTAGACAATGTGCATCAGAAATTTAAACAATTTGCTTGTGGTGAATGTGATCGTGCGTTTTCACGTCGAGGAAATTTAAAGGTGCATTTGGACACAGTTCATAGAAAGCTAAAGAAATTCTTATGCGGGGAGTGCAATAATGTATTTTCAGAGCAAAGCAAATTAAAGAGGCATTTAAACACAGTTCACAAAAATCTGAAGAGATTTGTATGTTCGGAATGCAATTGTGCTTTTACACGTAAAGAAAGTTTAAAGAAGCACATATACAGTGTTCATCAGAAATTGAAGTAATTTATTGTAGCGAATGTCATCGTACATGTTCTGTTCAAAGCAAAATAAAAAGGCTTTTAATCACATTCCGTTTTAAGCTGTAGAGATTTTTATGCCAGCAATACGATCGTGCTTTTACAGTGAAAGGATATTTAAAGAAACACTTACACTTGTTCATCAGAAATTGAAGAAATTTGTTTGCGTTGAATGTGGTCGTGCATTTTCACGGAGAGGATATTTTAAGGTGCATTTGGATATAGTTCTTAGAATGAATCTTGGAAGCATAGTTTTACTCAGCAAGGATACCTGGAAACCTACTTGAATGCCAACAATGATAAAATTACGTACCAGTGCATTGAGTCGCCTAAAACAAGCTAGGTGGACAATAACATTTTATTCGACGATCTTATTATTCTGGTTAGGTTAGTAATATTTGTTGTTGAATAAATACGCATTATTTGGCAATTTAGAAGTTTGGCAAATAATTATGAAAACTTAAGTACGGAATAAAAAGTGTATGAAAAAAATCGGTTTTGTTATGTACGCAATAAAATAATGTACACAATGGGCTCGATTGCATTTCTTTTGAACTAAAATCGGAAATTAGTTCATGTGAACGAGACAGAGCAGTACGTCAGAGTGGAATGTGAAATGAACGGTTGTCACTTTTCCGCAATAAAACTACCCACCGAAGGTAAATCAGCTAAATAGAACACCGCCCGAAATATGTTCAAACTTATTCGAGCGTCTATAAGTTTGACAGGTAGTTTTGGTGAGGGAAAATCGACGACAGTTCATTTCATATTTTGTTCTAACGTATTGCTCTGTCTCGTTCGGTTGAACTAAGTTCCTATTTTCATTTGACTGTATACACACCCGGGGTTTGCAGTGGTATTACGTCATTTACAGGCCTCAAAAATTGAGGTATATTTTGGTCGGCTTGAAGATCGTTTTTATATTGAATTTGTTTAGCATCTTATACGGTATGCGGCTTACACGCAAAACAACAGTTTTACAGCTCTTTTAGTCTACCCTAGACAACGGCGGCTGCATCATCGCTGAAACGTCAGATGTTACAAACTTCACGCGGTTAATTCGTTTTTTTCTCTTATTTATTAGGTCAAACAACCGCGATAGTTTCCAATTTCAGTGCTAAGATAGTTGGGTTCGATCGTTTTGTTGCCATGAGAACTTTCCATACCTACACATGATGGCGAGGGTCTGAATATAGGAACGTCAGATTTCCACTGGAACTCCTTAATTAAAAATGAAGCTTGTTTAAAAAAAAATGCTTTTAATTTTACTCATTAGGCATAAATGATCTCCGTAATTAAAAATGAAGCTTGTTTAGAAAAACATGCTTTTAATTTTACTCACTAGGCATATGGTAAAAATCACACTCTCATGCAAGCGACTGAACTAGATCAGAGAATAAATTTGCCGTGTGCACTAGGAGAAATAAAGGAAGTCGAACAATTTTACGCTCTAGCGAACATAAGAGGATTTTCCTATGTCTTAATATATGAAGTTCTTAACCATGTCAGAAGAGATAAGATAATACTAAATTATATCGTATAAATGAATATATTTATTTACTTATTTTTTAAATTATTTATTTTTTTTTAAATAGTTCGCGATGTATACATACTCCAGCATTTTAAAGAGTCGTCTTACTTAGAATAAAATTCGTCGAAATTAGATCAGAGAATATGGAGATAAAATAATAGATAGGAGATAAGATAAATACCGTATAAGGAAATATAATTATTTATTATTTTTTACTAGAGCACGTATACATTATGGCAACATGGCAAAGAGTCGTTCCATTACTTATGTGGATACCATTTTGAAATGGATTTTAGTATGTATGCATTTAATATTATGATGAACATCCCGGAGCCTAAAATAATAGAACGCCTTTGACCGAAAGAACTCCTCATTCGTGGAATATCAGCAAAATATTCTTTTAACTATTGTGTAGAAATGAAATTAGTGATGACACGAATATTTGGTACTATTCGGTATTCGGCCTATTCGGCCACTTTTTTTAATATTCGGTATTCAGTCGAATACTGCGTACTATTCGGCCGAACACCGAATACCATGAAAAAACAATGTCCTCAAAAATGTATCTACTTTATTACTAAATGTACATTAATACTTCAAATCTATTAGTGGTAAGTTATGATGAATGAAAAAATTTTGTTCAGCATTGGTTAGTTGTAAACGCTTTTGTTTTTTCCTCGTAAACAATTCCTGCTTCTGAAAATAGCCTCTCACTATAAACACTGCTGCCAGGAGATGATAGATAAATCATTGCGAATTTTCTCCGGCTCGAATATTGCTTTGCGATTGCTGACCACTAATTGTAAAGGTCTGCCGTCCGATCTAGTCGAACAGTTTTCAAATAAAAATCAATATCATGTGCAGTAGAACTTTTCTCCCCACCCTCATCATTTTGCATATTATCTGTAGCTACTTCGTCAAAACAGAAAATGTCGTGTATTTCAATCGTTTTATCGTTTTCATTGGTGATTCTTTTCTTAAGAAGTGAAGAAGATTTACCTTCAGATTCAATACTATTAGACTCATCGCAACTCATTTTCAGAGGTTCTTAAAAAATATTCTACAAATACATACCTTCCTATGTCCTGGATAGCTGATTAATTCTCTTAAATAAATTAATTCAATTATTCGTCACTTGTAAAAGAGAATAAAACAATTTTCTGAATAAATTACAAAGACAAAGTAAATTATTCTACAAAGCCATATGTCCCGGATACTTGATTTAATCTCTTAAATATATTCATTAAAATATTTGTCACAGTTAGAAGAGAATAATACAATATTATAAATAAATTACAAATAAAAACTAAATTACAAATACATATGTCCCGGATACCAAATTCCTTCTCATTTCAATATAATCATCAGATAGGAAGCGACGCAACGATATCCCAAAAACGACCCAATTCGCACAATGCCTTCCATAATTGAGCGTAAAATTAGCAATGGTCGGGATATTTATCTTCGTAGCCACGCTTGTAACTCAATAAGAGTGGTTGGCCACAATTTGTTTGGCGGGCAGCAGCCGGCGGAGAAAAATGACCTTTCGGCTAACGACCCAAGCCCTCCTTTCGCCTGCCGGTGGGTCATTTGTCGGACGTCAAGAGTGTTTACGTTATATACGTGGAATTGGCCGCCACATTTACGATAGACCACTCATTTTATAGGGGAATTATCTGCACCCACGACTCCGCCCGCGATAATATCATATAAAAATATGGCCGAATTCTGTGATTTGTTATTGGAAGGAAAAATGGAATTTTAACACTGCACATGAATGTACGATTTATCAGAGAAACTACTCAACAAACATGAACGTTTGCAAAGCGTATGCATACGATACATCTTCGGTCTTCGTAATTATGATGACGTGTCCGAATATAGGGCACAATTAAAGTGGTTGCAGTACGTCAAAGGAGAAATGTTCACATACTTGCTCTCCTTTATCGTGTACTATCCCAATCATCACCATCCTATATTTTTGAGTTGTTTGAACCATTAAGTTCCCACGGTCTCATACTTCGGTCAGCGTGTGACAGTTTACTAAAAAATCCATGTCATAATACAGATTTCTATTTCTACTCTTTCTGTGTTCATGGTGCAAGACTCTGGAACTACCTTTTGGCAAATATACGAAACTCGCCTTCTTTACCATCATTTAAGACTCACCTCAAAGATTATTACCTCTCTAAGAAGTAACCAGTTTTTCCCTTTCTCTCCTC
This sequence comes from Micropterix aruncella, assembly GCA_944548615.1. Taxonomy (NCBI): domain Eukaryota; kingdom Metazoa; phylum Arthropoda; class Insecta; order Lepidoptera; family Micropterigidae; genus Micropterix; species Micropterix aruncella. Next base: position 31,164,839 of record OX155964.1, on the reverse strand, counting down.
TTTCTCTCCCAATTTCCTCTCCTTGTGCATTCTTAGTTTTAAATACCTATACTGGTCTGTATTTTATGCAGACGAACTTAATAATCTTTATTTCCACACGCGCGCATGTACCACTGGGATTAGGTTAGTACACACTATGGCAGACATTGATATAAGCTTGCCTGTTTGTATTCTAATTAAGTGCAAATTTATTTATTTATTTCATTTATTTATTTATTTCGGGAAACATACAGCGCTTCATTAATTATTACTAATTATTCTAATACACAGTTTCGCTGGCCGATTAATTGTTTCCTACATTATTTTCTTATACGGTAGATCAAAAACTGCATTGCACTAAATTAAATTAAATTAAATTGCATTTGAACTATTGTAAGGATAGGAAAGGAGAGGGATGGGATATATGTAGGATAGGATATAGATATTCAAATTATATTCACTGTGTAATCACTTCCTAGACGCCTAGTGAGCTAAGGACAGCTTCGCTGAATTTTAGTTGATTCAGGTAAAAAATGTCGATATCTTCGAATCGTCTATTATATGTGGTCATCAAGCGGTGCATAACAGAGTTTTGGGCGTAACTAGTATTCACACGAGGGATTTCGAACGTACGAGGAGAGCGAACCCTTCGTGGTGGAACTAACAACGACAGTTTATTTACCAAATGAGGGCTATCAATTTTGTTGTGAATTATTTTATGCAATAATATCATATCAGCCGCTGTGCGGCGGTCTTCCAGTGAACACATAACGAGTATATACATATATTATTATGAGGACCATTTTTAAACAATTATGTTGAATTTCTTGAAAATATAACATAATTAAATCATCATTGATTACATTACTTTTATTGAATTATAGAATCAAAATAAACTTTAATTATTGCCTCATCTCTGGCCTACTTTTTTCCAAGAAAAAAAACATTTTTGACTTAACTACCGCAAGGATAATTTCACCATCGGATGAATTTGTATGAAATCATAAAGTTTTAGATGTGTTTTTGTGTAACAAAACCATTGCATTACATATTTTTGCTATTTTATCGTCTATTTTACTGTATTATTTCATTTATTTATTTATTCATTTGTTACATCCTGGTAGAGAATTAACAGTGTGACCGTACAGATATAATTTGTAACTATTATATAAGCAGCAGGAAATGAACACAACCCTTACGGTCCTTCTAGACGAATGCCCAACTAGACGAATAACAACTACTTTCAATACTAACACTAAGATAATGGAATATATAGTATACATATTAATACAAATATACATGATAAAGGGTTAGTTACATACACATATACACATTCAAACATACACACATACATATATGATATACACACATACACACATATTTGTTTGCATCATATGTGCATCATATTTGTTTTTGGGTGATACAATAATTAAAAATTGCACTCTACTCGAGCGAGAATTGCTGTTTGAACATTTCAGGTTATAATGCTATTTTGTGAGTCAAGATTTTTATACGACCCTACAACAAAAAAGGAGTGGAATATGTTCAGGGTTCGTCTGTGTATGTTTTCTGTTTCTTTATTCCACCACAACTTCTAGACGCTTGGACCGTTTGAGAAGTGTGAGAAGTATGTACTTTTAAACGCTTGAACCGATTTAGAAGTGTGCGATATTGTTAGAATCGTTATGTCATCCCGAGTGTCATAGGGTACCTTAACTCTCCAAATATCGAGTAAGTAGTTTTCTAAATGTCCGAATGTCAATAAATTACCATAAATATATCGTGTTTAGTGTCAAATGAATAGTTCTGATTGAATACGTTCCGGAAATATACATACCTATGTCTATATGCGCATTTACATAAACCACAAATATTTCATTAAAAACCGTGATTTAAAAGTAAAAAGTAATGAAAATAATTAAAAATACAATAGTTCACTTTCTTTAACAGCAGTCGTGTTTTTTGTTCTTTTTGTTATTAATTAATAACTAACATATAATTTTTACTTAAAAATTTCAACAAATTCAAGATATTTCAATTTATTGGAAATAATAAATAACATAGATGAAGATCGTTCAGATTTCAGTATAAGTGTGTAAAAGTAAAGTGGGTGTAAAGGAAAAGTGATTTAAAGTAAAGAAGAATCTCCAGAACGGAGAATGTTACTGGGTCTGCAAATTCGCTTGAAACTTCGTCATATTAGAGCGTATATGTATACAAATACATTAGTTTTTGTTTCAATCAAAAATACCAAGTAGTTTTTGTTTTGCACACATTTAAAACTCCCGTAAATATCGAATCCGGCGCTCGGGCGGTCGGCTACTGTGTGACGTCATTTTCCAACACCCCGATCGCTCGCGCGCTCTCGTTACTAGAGTACTGCCGGTTGACAGCGGTTGCACTGTGTATTTTGCTATGAATTAACGAAATCTACTCGACAATGGATTTCATTTTGTTTTGTTTCGTCCGAGCATTATACTGTTACGTTCATAGAGGAACAAGAAAAAACAACTTTCTCGATTCATTGGTGGTTGTGGTTTTACATTTTGGCACAAAACACAATTTTCTACTATTTGGAATAGACATTTCAAAAGATATTAGCGTAATCTTCTAATTAAACCTTGTAAACCGTACGGTGGCGTGCGACGGACTGAGCGAGTGTTGAACTATGACGTCACACGCAGCGAGCGCTAGCGAATGAAACGCATCTATATTTAAAATACCATATCTCGAAAACTAATGAACGTATCGAAATAATTTTTTCACGCGATTTTTTTTTATTTAGAAAATATAGGCAATACGGAGAGCTAAAAATAAAAAGTAGTGAATATTTTTCATTCAGTATCAGAAATAATTTGTAAAATATGCGGTAAACTTGAATAAAATTTGCATTATATTTATTTTAAATTTTGGAATTTCTTGAAATGTGAAATATTTTAAATACTATTTTTATGTAATTATTATTTTTTACTGTAATTAATAAACAATTTTGCTCGTTATTTGAAGAAAAAGGTATTATTCATACACCAAATTGGACCAACTGGTATACTTTTCGCAATACATCATAAGATATATCACTTTTATAGAGGAGTCATTTGACCCTTTCAGGTAGGAATAGGTATATAAAAATATCAGTACATTTAGTGATAATAAATACATGCTAGACATCGAACGTCTTGATACTTGCGCCTTTTCCGTTTTCTCTGGATTTATCTGACATTTTCTTGCACTGCACTGATGTTATATCGTGATGATAAATAACCTATAATATACTCGTACATGTAATCGTAATAAACAATCAAATTTAAATTTTGTAACATTATTTCATATAATCATATAATAATTAATATAACATACACTTTACATATATATATTTTTTTTTATTTATTTAGTTAAAAAACAGTCATAAACAAATGTTTTTACAAATACACTTAAACAAATAGACCTACATTACCATTAATTTTAACAAAACTTGTAAATGTAGCCACAACAATGTAAATGTCTAGTCGGATCGAACTGTTTTCATTTAGTACGAGTACCTAAATTATTGGCTGTAAACTAAAACTAATGCAACAACAAATCACTCAATTGTTTCCTAAAAGTAATATTTATAACATTATGCCATGCTCTAACACTCTCTCAATAAAGGACGCGGAGAAAATCCACTAACCTTGAAATTCCGGGTCGAAAGTAAAGGAGATGTAGAGGTACTCCGCGATGCGAGCCCTAAGGTCCCATGGAATGGCTACAGCACTCCAGTACCTCAAGATCTTTAGGAAGAATGCTGGCGATACAGGAAGCGTCATTGTTGAAGTTGAAGGATAAGCCGCGTACATCGCAATTAAGGGAAGCCGCTGACCCCGAAGGAGAGCTGTTCTTCCAGCCTCAGAGAAGGTCTCGGTAGACCGCGCTCGAGCACTTAGAGGTGTCACTGCAACGGGCGAACCCGTCACCTCAGGAAAGTTTAGCGATAATGATCGTTCTGTCTCCCGTGAGGCGAGCGTAGAAGACTTTGGGACGATAGAAATCTACCGTCCAGCAAAGCCACGAACCCGCCAGAGGCCATCGCCTTACGACGAGGCCTTAGGAAGGCAAACCAGTTGTGCCACCTCGGCCCCTGGCTACCAGTATTGGCAGGATATCTCCGTCTGGAATTAACCTCCAGGACACCTCTGTCCTCCCGACTGGTTACGGGACCGAAGTCCTTTGCGCGCCCTCTACATTTAGTATTACAGCGGTAATTAAATAAGAATTTATCGCGGACCTGGGCGTCCTTTGCCCGTAATGCCAAACGGGATCGGGTGGCGATAGGTCATTTCAAGAGTGGCATGACAACAGGTCAACATCCACCCCCGCTGCATAGGAGACAGCATATTTCCATAGCCTCCACACTCCTTCAGTAATTAGTCAGCGTGCACAAACGATTGGCTGACGTCGCATGGTGCGCAAACAGACCAGTATCGCCAGAGCGCCTCCCCCCAGGAGAAACCAATCAAGAAACCGTGATGCCTGGGATGCGAGAGTCCTTCACGGGGTAGTCCCTCAGTCGAGGAGGCTAATGAATAGGAGCTGAATCGTGAGTTGGGCCGACCCGGAAACACGGTGGATCTTATGGCCCAAGCTGCACGAAAACTTCGCTACCACCGCGCTCGAGCAGCATTCGTAGTCTGGGGAACAAAAAGGCCTCGTTAGATAGTTCGCGCCGCCGGAAAACGAATACCCCAGTTAGAATGCCGCAATTATACTACGAGTTTTTCTTGTTTTTTAATTAACTTGAGTGTGTTAGAAATGCACTCATTTTTGTTATTCTCAATATACGTGTCTCAGAGTATATGTATGTGATATTATTATATATGTAATATATTACTGGAATTTAACCTAATTTGACTAACTGACTATCTATTAATGTAATAATTCTGATTATCTATTAAATTATATATCATCGAAGACTATCGCGGTTGTTTGACATTATAAACAGGATAGAAAACGAATTTACCGCGTGAAATTTTGTAGGACCCGACGTTTCGGTGACGTTGCAGCCGCCGTTGTCTAGGGTAGACTGAAGAGCTGTCAGTCCGTTGTTTTGCGGGTAGGCCGCAAACCGCTGCCGCCACTGCGTAGGTTATAACGGTGGTGGGGGGCCGGGCTCGGAGCGCGGGAATTTTTAAAATCCGTCTTGCACACAACACTCACTGTATCCTGTTTTACGTCTTTGCGTTCGGCGTTCGGCGGCGGGAACATTTTAAGAAGAGGGTTCTACGTAGAAGAGAGTTTGTAGCCGTCATCTCTATTGAAGTTCGGAGTTCTTCTTATTTCAATGGCTTCCCGGATAATGCGAGGAAAGTAGAATTGTTCCTTGGATAGAACAATGGGATTTTGAAACTGCATCCAGTGGTTACTTCCGCTATCCAATATATGTTCGCAGATCGCCGATTTTTCTCGCTGAACGTTTTTAACAGCTTTGATGTGTTCTGTCAGTCGCGTGGCTATGGGCCGTTTCGTTTGTCCAACGTAGGCTAGACCGCAGCTGCATTCGACTTTATACACACCCGGGGTTTGCAGTTGCATTACATCCTTTACAGGCCTCAAAAATCGAGCTATATTTTGGGTCGGTTTGAAGATCGTTTTTATATCGAATCTGTTTAGCATCTTACTTATTCGATCAGTCACGCCCTTGACGTATGGTAAGAATGCTCTTGATCTGCTCGGTTTTTGAGTTTCGTCCGTATTAGATCGTGTGCGTGTCTCGTGATATTTTCCGTATCCATTTTTCCTAAGGACATCATTGACATGTTCCATCTCCTTCGGAAAATGCTCAGTGTCGCATAGATCGAGTGCTCGATTCACGAGCGACGTTTGCACTGAACGTAGATGGTAGGGATGATGGTGTGAGCTTGCATGCAAATATCTGTCCGTATGTGTGGGCTTCCGATATACCGTATGTCCGAGAGTATTGTCACTTCTCCTCGTCACTTTGACATCCAAAAATGGTAAGGAGCCGTCCTTCTTTATTTCATAGAGTATAGAGTGTTGAGTGTGAGAAAAATGTTTGTGCTGGTAACCCTCACTAAATTCCAGAGTGAGTTAGGAGAACAGAAAAAAAGCCAGCAATCTCGTGTAACAAGAAGATCGACACAAACAAATTTTGCAATACCACTCAGGAGATCCGCTTTTGGCCAATCCAGTTTCTCTTATCTTGCCCCCAAATTTTATAATTGCCTACCACCTAACATTAAAGACATTAAAATATCATATAAATTTAAAAATAGTTTGAGTGCCTACCTCTTAAATTGTACATATGCAGATATTGAAAACATTATTAAATAATTGAATCTCTATAATCTTTATAATAAAAACATAATAGTATATGTAGTATATAAATTGATGTATATAATAGTATATAAATTGATGATTTCTAAACGTAATTTTATTTTAATTTTTGTGAATTTATTTTGTATATTATTAATACATATATAAATATATATTAATTTTTATCATGTTTTAAAATAAAATAATATTGACAATTTTCATGACATTTTCTTACGAATTTTTATTAGGTAATTAAGATATTTCTGTTACATTAAGTATGATTTTGATTATTTATATAAATATAATATTATAGATTTCTTAGGATAACTAAAATAAATTGTCTACCTTGGAACAGGCGGCAGCCTAGTTAGGTTAAGACTTTTGTATATTGAATGTACCCATAATTTTAACTCAATAAATAATTTGAAAAAATTTGAAATTTGAATAGGTGAAACTGATTTTTGGGTATATGGAGTTTAGATGACCCAGGAATTCTTTCACCGTTTTAAAAATTCCCGCGCTCCGAGCCCGGCCCCCCACCACCGTTATAACCTACGCAGTGGCGGCAGCGGTTTGCGGCCTACCCGCAAAACAATGGACTGACAGCTCTTCAGTCTACCCTAGACAACGGCGGCTGCAACGTCACCGAAACGTCGGGTCCTACAAAATTGCACGCGGTAAATTCGTTTTCTATCCTATTTATAAATTATATATCATTTTATTTTCTATTTTTTCATTTTTTTTTATATTTAATTATTGTTTTCTATAATATACAAAAGTGATATAATTTAATTTCTTTTAATATACCTAATATCTACGACTTCTATTATACCTCTTACTTGAGTATCTAAATTTTAGGTTAATTTATAATTATTATTTTAAAACTGCTATTATTTGAAAAGTGTTTATGATGATTATGTTAGAAAATCTCGCGTTGCGAACCCCTGTACGTTTTCAATTGCTAGAGGTTCATTTCGGTTCGTTCAATATGAAATAATTTGCCTGCCTGCATTATGACGGGCAATTTTACAGTGATACGTGCGGAGTTTGTCTGAATGCGACGCTATGGCCCACCTATACGGCTAAGGCCCGTTACACAGTCACGCGGATGCTCCGCGCCCACGTTCCGCATTCGGAGAGGGTATCATTGTTGTTATGGGAGTTTTCACAGTGGCGCGGATGCTCCGCAAGCGTAGTAGCCCTTAGCGTGGCCTCTACGCGCCCGGAGCATCCGCGCCACTTGATTCCACATTGACAAGTTTGTGCATGCACAATCCTGCGGACTTAGTTTGGTTTTGATCTCAGTGCTGTAAATAAGTGATGGTTGATTTTAATACTGAAATATTATTCAGGGGCGTTGAGGAAAGGAAGTATTTGCGGAATGCTTCCGACGAAGATTATAAGGACCGAGACATTCGTTTGATAGGATGGCAGGACATAGCAAAAGCAAAGTTTCCTCTTTTTATGAACATAATAAGCTGCAACAGCTTTTAACTGGAGATTAATCGTCTGAATTGAACAGAGATAATCTCTGTTCGGTTGCTCGGTCAAGACTGTGCGGACCGCTCTGCGTTACTTTGTACATAGTTAAATCCGTCGTTGAAACCGTCGTCGGTGAAACCGCTAGCGGAGCGCGGAGCGCGGAGCATCCGCGTGACTGTGTAACGGGCCTTGAGAACGGTATCGCGTTTGTAGATTTTAGTCTGCGGTTTAGACATTTGGTTAAAATATATAATAACATTTGTCCTATTTCTATTTTGCTATTGACACAACCATAGCATTCCAGTAGGGCTCCGGAAGTGAGCTCGCCTTAAAACAGGGGTGCCTATATGCGGGCTCGGTTGCACTTTGATTAGCATATTAGAAATATAAGCATTTGAGTTTAATGTATGTGCTATGTAATCTGGGCTTAGACAGATGTGTATCTAATTTTAGAAGCATACATTGGCATTTTTTATTGGAAATTTATTTTATTTTGTGCCCATGAATTTGAATGCATATGTAAATAAAATAAAATAAATGAAAGTATTGGTTACATGCCACAAAGCAAAGAAATATCACGTGCCTTGTCGGAGACAGCTTTGTCGTGCACAGTGAATAATCCTCAGGCTTTGACAATATCCTCAATTTACCGTACTTGAACGAAACGGAAGAAACGCCAGACAAATAACCGAGTTTCGCCTTAGGCGACCCTTCATTAAAAATGCCTGCGTCTTGCTTGTCGAAAAGGAGAGTCTATTTCACTCATCCTGTCGATGTGATGGGGTGACCTCTAAAGTCGCACCTGTGCATAAAAATGGCGACATTATAATACTCAATAGTTACTTGCCCGTAGCAGTTTTATCGTTGTTTCCTAAACTATTTAAGAAAATACTCCATCTGGACATTCAGAATCGACTTTGTAGTACATTATCCGAAGTCCAACATGGTTCCTTCCATGTCGTTCTAGCACCACCAATCTAATGTCTCATTTGACATTTCCATTTGGGCGTTGTTTAACGTCGTAATTTTAAATAAAATGTCTTGAAAACGCTATATGAGATGTCTATCAGTATTATAATAGTAATTTGTAAATAACATTACTGAATTATTTGTAATAGTACTGTGGGCGTTAGCTACTCGAAATTTTTGAGAATGTAATGTGACATATTAGTACGCTGTTATGTAGTTATCATGTAAGCAGTTTATTTTTTTTTATTTACATATACATATACATTCAAATTCATGAGCACAACAGAAAATAAAATGACAATTTAGACAATGCCGTCGTATGCTGTTAAAGTTATATACACATCTGTCTGAGCCCAGGTTACATAGCGCATACATTAAACGCAAATGATAATCTTTCTATTATGCTAAGCAAAGAGCAGCCGAGCCCGCCTTGCTAGGCACCCCTGTGTTAAGGCGAGCTCACTTCGGGAGTCACACTAGAGTGCCATGGTTGTGTCAGGAAAGATCTAAAATATATATATATTTTTTAATTACGAGTATTTCTATTTTAATATATAATCATTATTAATATTATTATTATTATTATTATTTATTTTATTATTTTGTTATTTTTCTATTTTTTTAAATGTCTATTTTCACCGATTATGTGGCAAATAAATTAAATAAAGTTCCTCTTAATCAGATATGTATATGTTGTGTATCAAGATTTCGAAAAGGCATTTAACCGCTTCGACAATGATGCATTGCTCGGCGAACTAGCTGCTGCCGGGTTCTCGAATAGATTGTTGAAATTTTTATTAGGTATTTGTGCTGGAGAAAGTCCAAGAAATGTTTTATGCGGTTTTTGTATTTTAGCAAATATGGTTACTACCCATTTCTTTATCCCAGTTTATTTATCATCTGAATGATTGTGGCTATAAGTTATATTACTAGTGGTAGTTATATTATTTTGAGAAGTGTGCGCACAATTCACAACTAGGGTTGCCAGATGTCCGGTATTTAAGCGTACAGTCCGGTATTTTCGAGGCCTGTCCGGTAAAAAATAAATGGTCATACCGGACAGAACAATGTCCGGTATTTTGAGGAAAGTCGGTACTACTGGTCACAAGCGCCTACAAAAGTAGGCATATGAAATCCCTCAAACGCAAAACTCGCGCGCGCTCCTCGCTCGCTGTCTGTAGCCTTGTCTGCGGGCTGTTGCGTCAAATGCAAAATATGTTAAAAAGAAGTAAGTAGGTACTACCATTGATTTTATAGTGTAATAGATAACGCCATTCCATACTGCAAAGTGGAAGTCGCAATTTAATACAAAAAACGGCAGGTAGATGGCCATCGTAGTTTCCAAACTCGATTTAATGCGTTTCCATCTTCAATAAACCAATATTTGGCCGATAGATGGCGTTCAAACATATTATCGGACGCGTCCGTAAGCCGCGGCTTACGAACGTGTGCACAGTCGTCCGCGACTGACGTACTATAATGTGCACGGCTCAATAGAAATTCATTACACAGATCGCGTGCAAAAGCCGCGGCTGACGGACGCGTCTAATAATGTGTTTGCCCCTTTGTTTGCCCCTAAGCGTTTGCCGTTAGCCCGATACGCAAATCTATATTGCTAGAGGTGTGTCTATTGTAGTTATCGATATAGTCAGTATCGTTTGCACAATAACAGATATTTTGGAAAAGTAATGAAACTACACGCTATTCATTTAGAACTAAAAATCTCTATATAATTATTGATTATATTAACCCCGATATACCATGACAATATGCATCTACTAACATTGAACTATATATACTAACATAGATATATATCATGGAAAACTAGATATACTAACATGGAAAATCCAATAGGTACTTAACGCCGACTTCACTTTTTAACATAGATAGGTACTGATACATTAATTTCGACAAAATAGTATCGATATATAACAAAACCGAAACGTTATAATTATTAATGTACGACTTATTAAAACAAAGAAACGTTGAAACTATACTTTTCCTTTATCGAATAAACGCATTATTGATTAATTTTTATAGCATTTATTAGCTATACTGGCTATTTTATTGTTTTTGTACTCGAACGTAGGTGATACCATTACGTTTCGTTGCGTTTGGGCGATAATATAGCAGACGTATCACGTACGTTCGTATGGGTAGGACGGTAAAAGCTAATCCTGTAAAATAAATGGTTATACCAATAATTTAATCTCTGACAATGTGGCCGTTGATGTAATGGTTTTTGTAATTAGAAAGATTCCACATAAAAACATAATTTTCATGCTTAAAATGTAACTTCTTAGAAAGTCGTAGGTGCACGAAATTGCGTTTGCAAAAGCATTTTTATTTAAAAAACACTGCTTCACATTTCAAAATTATGGAAGGAGATCACGTATGTGTAAGGGTTTTCATTTTTTTATTGTGTTTTAAGATTGTGGCCGTTTTAATAGTCTCTTTTCTTTGGCCGCGACCTTTACTCGTCTCAGAATTACGAATATATAATAACTAGCTGACCCGTGCCCACTTCGTTGGGCGGTAAAAAATTTTACTTGTGATGAAATTATGGGTGTGGTTCGGTTAGTACTGAGTGCTATGATTTATTTCCTGACTGCCAAAAGAAGGGTTATATTTTTACTGCATATGTATGTATGTATTTGCATGCCAATTTGAATATATTACCGTTATTTGTGAGTGTCTTCTTGTGAGTGTCTTATTTGTGAGTGTCTTATCTCTTTAACCGTTTATGCAGTAAAAGGGAAATTATATGCAGTAAAAGGGAAAAGTCTTTTGTCACTCGAAACGATAAACTTACTTATTTTAATATGAATTCATAATTGTTGATAATATGACCAATAAACATGACCTAACGATTAACATTATTTTTTAAATATAAAAAAACTACTTTTTGTGACTTAAATACAAAATTTAGACATATGATTTCCCTTACTTTTTTGTAGGCATTTCTAAGATCTACAACTTTTCTCTAGAACTCAATCATATATCTCTCATCGTTAAAGTAGCGTTCGTAAGAAACGTTTTCATTCGACTGTTTTTCTCCGAATTACTTTGTAAATCCAACGACCACGAAAAAGTCTTTTCATTTTTCGGATTAATATATAGCCAAATGACAGTCACAAATGTGGCTTTCTATTCGTAAAAGAATTTTCAAAATCGGTTCAGTAGATCCAGAGATTACTTCCTTCAACGTCACAAACTTTACCTCTTTATAATATTAGTATAGAAGTATAGATTACGACACGGTCGCGGTTCCATACCTATGTCGTATTATCTCTTTAACTATTTATTCAGTAAAAGGTAAAAGTCTTTTGTTTTAAACACTTGAGACAATAAATTTACTTAGTTTGATAAGAATTCATAATTGTTGATAACATGACCTAACGATTTAAATTACTTTTTTAATATAAAAAATATATATTAAAAAATCACCATAATATCGCGCACTCGGTTGGTTATCGTCATAAATATTCAAATATTTGTCCAAATTTCGCCAAATGATGTACTGTAAAAGACAAAATTTATCTACTTTAAATACCAGATGTGATAAAAGTATTTATTTTGATATAATAATCAATTTATTACTACCAAATGTGCGTTAGAAATAATTTTTATTTTTTTATTGTATTTATTGTTCACTATTTTGGCGATAATGGCTTACTGTCGCTGGCTTTTTTGTAGGACTATTTAAGATAAACATTTCCATTGTATATTATATACGTGTAACTCCAACGGTTTTTGCGGCGCACGCCAGAATAGCTCACAGATGGCAGATTTTTTCCTACTTCTTCTTCTTCATCTCAAGCTAAGAATCCATTTTAAAATGAAGAACGCTGTAGTAGAAAAGAGCGTCAGAAATTTATATAATAAATTAGTGCTATTTAAAGGTCATTAGCGCACCCAAACTAGTATAGTAATAAATAATATTACGAGAATCTTACATTGTTTAATTGTGACAAAAAGAGATTTTAAAAAATAAAAAAACATATTTTTAAATATATTTTTTTATTATTAATTAATATTTATTACTTTTATTTTGAATCTAATTTAATCAAGAATGATGTCGATAGTATTTGTAACTAGCGTTAACGAGAATCTGACATAGTTTAGTTGTGATAAAAATAAAGTTTTATTTTAAATAAAAGACTTATTTTTATATTATTAAGATTTCACTACACCTTATATTGATAATACTCTTATTTTTAATTTAATTTAATCAAGAATCATACCGATAGTATTTGTAAATGCATTTAATATTACGAGAATCTGTCATTGTTTAGTTGTGACAAAAATAGGTTTTTTTAAAATAAAAGACCTATTTTTAAACATTTTTTTTTAATTCAGCTTTATTTATACTTTTATTCTAATTTATTCAAGAATCTTATCGATAGTATTTATTGTAACCTTAATTTATACTTTTATTCTAATTTATTCAAGAATCTTATCGATAGTATTTATTGTAAGCTCTTCCCTAGTCACGCACACTACAGCTTGCTTGTAAACAGCTTTAGAAACTCACACTAACAAAAAACGGAGTCTTTAGCAAATGCGCCGCGCGCGCCGTTTCTGCCGTGAACGTTTGGCAACGCTGCATTTGATATGGCGTTTACACTCTCGCGCGAGGCGCGAGGCGAGACGCAAAACCATATCAGTAAACAAATGGAACAGAAGCAAAGCTTCTAACGAGCGTACAAAATGTTTACCAACTTGCTAGAAGCTTTGCCTCTGTTCCGTTTGTTTACTACATGGTTTTGCGTCTCGCCTTGCGCCTCGCGCGAGAGTGTAAACACCCCAAATAAGAAAGTTTACACGTAACTGTTTATTTATTAATTTATTTATTTATTTAAACCCATAAAAAAACAATTACATAACAAAAACATCGTCTTAGCCTAATAATTAATAATTTAACATTTCCTTTTGTTGTCATTTTAGTAATGCAAATATAAAATTTTATTAAGCAAATTTAGATCTTAGGAACTAAGTATGTACAATAATATTTTTATCATAAAATCAATAACATCGAACAAGGTAACATTAAGAGTTAATTTAAATAAATTTATATAACAAAGACATATTGCTATTTTAAGTAGGTTTTTACATTGTTACTTTCATTTTATATTGCATTGGTTAAAAAACGGTGAGTTGTGTAAAATTCATAGTCATCAATTACTTAAAAATTTCAAATACAGTCGACAGTGTAAATTAACAGTAGTAAAAAATGACAGATAAAATATTATAAAATGTATAAATAAAACAGTATTTTAATTACATAAAATTGTAAATTAAATGACTTGTAATATCAGCAGTATATGACAATATAATATAATACGATACAGCTCACAACATATATGACAATATAATATAATACGATAATACATACCTACACCCACAGAAGTGCCTGAGTAATAATTTATAATAGAAAATTAAACTTACATATTAGACTACTAGATGTATTACATAACTTTTAGAATATACATTTCTTGAGAACGAACAACCTCTTCGGAAGTAAAATGATTACTGCATACAAACGAACCAGAGCTCGGCGTCCAATTAAAACGTGGAATAGCCCTAGTCCATCGCTTACGAAGATTATCTTCCTTCGGGAAAGAAAATGTTGAAACGGGAAGTTCTCCAGTTTTCAACGCAAGAGTTATAATTTGATTTGTATCCGGGAACACAGCATCGCCTCGGCATCTAAAAAATATAAGCTAGTATTAGCGGTGATATTACACCTCAGCTGGTTCGAATTCGTTTGATATGTTCGACTACATAATGAAATTGTTTCCAGTCAGTCGATAGTAGCATCGATGATGATCATTGTCATTCGCTCGCTTGATCAAAAGCTGCATACAGATACAGACTCATCTCTCCACGCTCTACCTTTATTAAGTTAATGTTATCTATACTAGTCTATACTAATATTATAAAGAGGTAATGTTTGTGAAGTTGTAGGAAGTAATCTCTGGATCTACTGAACCGATTTTGAAAATTCTTTTACCAATAGAAAGCCACGTTATTTGTGAGTGTCGACAGAAATCCACCGTCGAATCTCGCTCGATTCGAAAGCGATCATTTCTCTCATTTAATATGACAACACAGTATACTGTGACGCGACTTGACTTGTTCTCGTCTCGTATGATCCGTGATAAGCTTTATAAAAAGTTTTCATATTAACTAGCTAAAATTTTAGCAGTCCTTTGATATTATTATTCTTTGATTCAAAAAGTTGCATACTTATGATATAATGAAACCCAAGTATCGAGTAAGGTTTTTCGCTACCCCTACCTTTATACAGTGACCAATATCAAGTCAGACGAATTGCAATTTCTCAGCTGCAAGTATAGAAGCAATTAAGGGTGTCAACACGTGCATACTCTTCACCTCAGGAAGATTTAAAGACAACAGGTCGTTTCTATCGGCCTTGTGTTTATGCCATTGCGTCTGAAAATAGACAAAAAAATGCTTAAATGTTTGATATGTTTAAATATTTAGCTCACCAAATCCAACATCTACTGAAACACAAGCTTCGCTTAGTTGGGCGACATCGATCAGTAAACATCATAAGAGTTTAATTTATTTCTGTGGTTTGCGTAATTTAGTTTAATATTTTGTTTGATGTTTTAATTGTAGATTGCATATTTTTTTTGTTAATTTCTTTATCTATACTAATATTATAAAGAGGTAAAGTTTGTGAGTTTGTGAGGTTGTAGGGAGTAATCTCTAGATCTACTGAACCGATTTTGAAAATTCTTTTACCCATAGAAAGCCACGTTAGTTGTAAGTGTCATAAGCTATATATTAATCCGAAAAATGAAAAGACTTCTTCGTGATAGTCGGATTTCCAAAGTAAGTCGGAAAAAACGGTCGAACGAAAACGTTTATAACTAACGCTGCCTTAACGATGAGATATATGATTAAGTTCTAAAGAAAAGTTGTAGAGCTTGATAATGCCTACACAAAAGCCACGACAGCATATGCCTAACTTTTATATTTAGGTCACAAAAAGTAGTATTTTTATATGAAAAAAAATAATTTAAATCTTTAGGTCATGTTTATTGGTCATATTATCAACAATTATGAATTCTTATCAAAATAAGTAAATTTATCGTCTCAAGTGTTTAAAACAAAAGGCTTTCCTCTTTTACTGCATATAATTCCCCTTTTACTGCATAAATACTTAAAGAAATAATACACTTACAAATAAGATACTCACAAGAAGACACTCACAAATAACGGTATTATAGTCAAATTGGCATGCAAATACATACATATGCAGTAAAAATATAACCCTTCTTTTGGCAGTCAGGAAATAAATCATAGCACTCAGTACTAACCGAACCACACTCATAATTTCATCACAGGTAAAAAGTTTTACAGCCCAACAAAGTGGGCACGGGTCAGCTAGTTAAAGATAAAAAACGAATAACCAAATAATTACCTTGACGGATTAATGTAAATCGTATTTTATCCAGGAATGCACTGCACACATATCCCTGGAATGCACCAATGACTCTCGGAATCTGAAATTTAAGTCAAAATTAATGAAAGGGTATATATAATGAGGTATACGAGGCAAACCAATCGGTTGAGTACCTATATTTTATCCAGATTCAACGGCGCTCTGTCTCTGGATTGCACTAACAACTCCTTCTGGAATCTGTAATATATTTGAAGTTAAATTAATGATGAGGTACATAATGAGGTATGCAAAACAAAGCAATAGGTGTGTTTAGAGTGCTCAAAAACTATTATATATTTAATGGGTAACGTCTTTTAATCTGGACAATCCGTCTTGTTTCTCGACTGATAGAACGCCGATATTGCTGTGATAATCTTAAACGAGGCCTGGTTGGCTGTGGCCAGGCATGTTAAAAAAGCTATCTTGTTGCATGCATTACAAATAAAAGCTTTACAGTTGTCGTAGAAGAAGATCAATTAAATATTTACCTGAAGTCGTTATCGTAGATAGTATCAGAAAATGAGGTGGACTCTCTCTCTCAATTTCACTTCGTCCACAGACTGCACACACGCTTCTGGGAATCTGTAATTTATTTGGATTCAAAATAAACAACACTCTAAAATATAACATGATGTCGACATAGATTGTGCTAATAATAGCGCTAAATAGGTAAAGAATACTGTTAAAAAATGATTATACCATTAATATTTAATAGATATGAACTAAAAATGTTAATGAAATCTGTAAAATTAGCGATAATAACGAATGTTTCGCGGAACAGTGAACACGACAATTTGAGGTTATGTTTCTATGTAAAACAACATATTAACGCAAATTTGTTGATAAAAAGATGTATATTTACCTTAAATAGCTGTTGCAGATAGGGAGATGAGTATTTTACATTAAATCACATTTAAAATTACACATAAAAACCACAAAAACTCACAATGTCCACTGTTCATAGAACTGTCGTGGAACTGTCAACAATACTTAGTCCCTATTAAGTTTGTGAATACTTAGATCATAGATCGACGTTGCCAGTTGCCAGCCACATCTTATTGTTGGAAAGGCGATGCCTGAAATAGCACGCCATCTATTATTTTCTTCATTGAACATGTGATTTGTAGCGTAAAAGGAAATGCAATAGATAGCGCTAATAATTGAATGCTAATTTCGTTGAAACTGCTTGAATTATTGGGTTTTTAGAATCAATCGATCCTTTATAATTAAAACTTAATTATCAATGTTAATATAGATATCCAAATAAATTGCTATACTTTTCGACGTCACCACTACCAGTGCCATCTGCGTAGTGACGGCGAGAAATATGCTGCCATTTTCTTGTATGGGGTGGCGCTATCTATTACACTATAAAATCAATGGTACTACCTAAAAGTACTTAGGTACAGTACAACATAAATTAGTTTTAGTAGAATGATTCAGCTTTATTATTTGTTCATTGGAAGTTCCTATTATTTTTGTTAAACATACCTATCTAGTTTTAGGTGTTTTTTTTCTGAAGTTCCTACCTTTATTTTGTTAAGTAAGTAGTAGATTATAATATTCATACCATTGTTTAATTAAGGACTTTGTCAAAGTTAGCATAGTCTTAGCGACCACAATTTTATGACTGCATTATATTTTGTTACTAATTTAGTTGATTTATATGATGTTGATTAATGCCTTAAATGTGAGGCGTCCAATAATGGATGCCTATGGCAAAATGTATACAAAATGTATATAAATTTATATAAATGTGAATGTAAATGTAAATGTGCGCCGCTCTATAGTAATCCGCTCTATAGTAATTCTATAGCTCTATAGTAAACCCCGCTCTATGTAAATGTAAATGTAAATATAAATTTATATACATTTTGCCGTAGACAAACCCGAGCTAATCGCCATTCATTTGAGGGTTTAATAAATAAAAAATATAAGTATAAAAAACCCGTATTTTTTTGCGACCTAGCATACACTCCCCCTCCCGTTTGGGGTTGTCCGGTATTTTTTCGCGACTCACCTGGCAACACTGTTCACAACATACAACTAATATAGTCGAGTCTACCTTGCGGTGCGGGCTTCGGCCTAGTCAGGCAGACTTTGTATATAATCTTTTTAAGCATTTAATTTAGGAAATAAATTATTCTTATTCTTATTCCTTCCCTTTGTCTCAAAAGGAACATTCTGACTATATTCTACGTATTTAAAGTCATTCGAAGCAAATCTGACAATTCTAGTTTGCTAGCTTAAGTGAGTCTATTTGTGCCCGATAATTACCTACGCGCTCAAACGTACCATCTGTTTGCGAAGCCGTTTTCTCTCACGCCAATGTAAGTAGGCGGAATTTGTTGGTATATGAATTGCGACAATTAAACTACTTTATTTCGGCAATACCAGTTCGTGATATTTTCACTGCAAGCCCACTTATTTTTAAAATTTGGGCTAAAAGTCGCACTTTTATTGTCCCCGTGAGGAGGTATTAAACTGTTTCGTGCAGCTTGGGCCATAAGATCCATTCTGTTTTCGGGTCGGCCCAACTCACGATTCAGTTTCTATTCAGTAGGCTCCTCATGCGGAAGACTACTTCTGGACGGACTCTCGCGTCCAAGGCCTCACGGCTTGTGGATCCGTGTCCCCTGGGGAATTGCCTCCCGACGCTACTGGACGGTTTGCGCACCGTGGGGTAACAGCCAATCGCTACGTGCACTCTGACTATGTCGTTAAAATGATCAGAAATATTTTAAATCCCTTTCAGCAAATCAAATCAAATTCAATAATCAAATGTGAAAGATCTATAAAAACACGGAACAAGAAAATAAAATCGCAAAAACACTGTAAATGCGATGAATGATAACAGATGTCCCGTTTGACATTTCCAAGCAATGCTCAAGCATCGCCCATGCGATACTCGTCTTGAGCCAATGCCCCTTCGGCTACGTAACGACCAAATTTGGTTGCACATCAGAAAACCGTTTACTACGTAACGACCAATAATAGCGGCTTGTTTTCGGAGCGCACAGTAATATTATTTTCTAATTCGAACGAATTCTAAAATCCATACCAAATATCTCATTATTACCATAGATACATAGACGGCCGCTAGAATCATTTCGCGCGTCATTTCGCGGATATTTCTGGTAAAATTCCATCAGGATTTTTTTTTTCGAGAAATCATCAAAATTTTTATTGGTTTTTATGTGCTAATATGTAAATATTTTTGTATGTAAATAAGCAAAACGAAATATTACCTTTGATAGAGAATCTAATAAATATAACGTATTTGTAATTTCTAAACAGGGTTCCGTATTTATAAATAGGGTTCCGTATTTTTCCGTAAGAAAAGTACAAGTTAGAAATGCTGAGTTTTTTTTCACTTTTTCGACTTTCTCATATTTATTCATAATTATCTAATTGTTTTACAATATGAGATTTCAATATTCTATATACGAAATTTGAATGCGATCAATTTACAGCTATTTTACTTTTTATGATTGCTATAGTAGTTTCCTAGTTATAGTACTTTTTGTCGAGCGGGGCGATATTGCAAGAAATTCCAATAAATTGCCGCTGTCTGCCATGAAATTATGCCGCTACTCGAAGTGTTAAACATTGTCAAATCGACTATACATTGATCATGAACGACGAATGCTTAAGCATCGATTATAAATGCGGATGTAAGAATGTTTGTCCGCGTTTCACCGATGGGACGTAAGATGGCAAGAGTCGTTATATAACACTTACAATTCGTTGTAATTTAATAGCAATTGGCAATGCCTTACTGTCCCAGTGATGACGGCAAACGTAAATTAACCGAAACATAGAGAAAAATTAGCGTACAGTTCCACGCTGTGATAATCAGTTATCTTTCGATTAAAATGTTTAATCCTGCACCTGACACCTGTAGGTGACTCTGCAACAAAAAAAGTAGAAAAAATATTGCTGCACACTTAATCGATATCCGCCATATCTATTACCGATATTTGGCATGGTTACAGTAGAATACTGATTACAAACACAATTCCTATCTGTCCGCCTACAATATTATATAGGCCTGAATTTAAGTGTTTTATCGCAGTTGGAGTGATATATTTAAAAAGTGTTGTTTTGTCTGTTAGTGAGAAGGTCCACTAAACAGTATATTAAGTAAGTGTTTATATGTTATCTAATTCATTAAAGACTGTTAAAATATTAGGAACGTACTATAAGGAAGGAGCATAAACTATCATGAACGATATATTTCATGATAGTTTATGCTCCTTCAAAGCGTCCCTCTTTAAAATACTGTAATTCTGGTATTTTTTGTTTTTTTCCTTTTTTTATACGTATTTTTTTAAAAATTCAACCATTGTTCATGCATTGTGCTAATTGTGTACTCATATCAAAAGGATATTGATGTAGTCATGTAACTGTAGTATATATATGTCACTGTATGTGTTGTCAATATTCTGTTTGGGTACCAAATAAAATAAAATAAAATAAAAATAAAATACTACCTTACTGACGACTGCCCAAGAAGAACTTGTAACATACGGTCAGATTAGCTGAGGAGTTACGGTCAGAACGAATCACGTTTTTCTGATCAAGGCTCAAAAACTTTCCCAAGGGTCATAAATTGAAAAAAAAATGGTGTCATCCTAAGATTTCCGGCTAATTAGCCAATGAGTGATTACATCGGATTATTAATTTCATAAATAAAAGCGATGAGCGCCCTCACCCGGCTTGCGGACAAACCCCGTTAGGCCAAGAGGCAGCGGCAAAAAAGTGAAAGTTTTGTAAAAGCTGATAGACACCTGGTACTGGCGTACTAGGAAGGCTGCAATTTTAATTAGTAACAAAAATGGAATGAGTAAATAAATTAAATTAAATTTTCAGAAATGCCAGTCCAGCGATATTCCGCCGAAAAGGAATACCAAAAAAATACAAAAATTTCCAAAGATGTGGTCCAGAAAATATTGGAATGGACTAAGACACAGCCGCACTTGCCAGCAATACAAGGTTAGTATGAAGAGTCATTTTAAATTCAAGGTACATATGAATAAAAGTAATATAGCATACACTTCCAGTCCCCAGTAAAGTCCCCTTCGCTCGTTGAAGCTATTCATGTTCCCTCTGTAGCAATACCACCTGTACACTTAAAACGGGCGAACGGGTCACCCCAGGAAGTTGTAACGATAACGATCATTCTGTCTCCAACGAGGTGAGCGTAGAAGACTTTGGGACGATACCAATCTACCGTCTAGCAAAGCCACGAGCCCGCCAGAAGCGGAGTCCTTACGTCGAGGCACTAAGAGGTAAACCAGTGGGGCCACCTCGCCCCCTGGCGACCAGCTTTGGCAAGATGTCTCCGTTTGGAATTAACCTCCAGGATACCTCCGTCCACCCGACTGGTTGCGAGACCAAAGTCGCTTGCTTGGCCTCTACCTCTTATATTACAGCCGTAATTCAATATGCATTTATCGCGGACCTGGGCGTCCTTTACCTGTCATACCACACGGCATGACATGACAACAGTATATTTCCATAGTCTCCCGACTCCTTCAGTAATTAGTCAGAGTGCACAACCGATTAGCTGTCGCCGCACGGTGCGCAAGCTGCCCAGTAGCGCCGGGAGGCAATCCCGCAGGGGAAACCGATTTACCAGCCGTGAAGCTTGGGACGCGAAAGTCCTACCCGGGGTAGTATTCCATACGGCTACCGAATAGGAGCTGAATCGTGAGTTGAACCGACCCGAATAGACAGTGGATCATATGGCCCAAGCTGCCCGAAACCATTCGCTACCTAGACATATTTGAGCTAGCTGCAAGGAAGCCTTAGATCGAGGACGGTACACTTATTGCCGATACCTTGCTGTTATTCGGAAAGTAAGTAACCTCTCAGTGCCTCGTGCCAACAACGATCTGACAGTAAGTACCCTCCAAACCTAATACAGTTTGTGCGGGATAAAACAAAACTTACTCAATAATCGAAATAGCTTCAGATTGGATTCCGGCGATCGATTCGGCATCTAAACAGTATAAATGCCCTGAAAGCTTTGAATGCAAAGCCCTCCGTCCAGATATAAATCTTTCGTCTTTATCGCGGAAAATACATAGCTTTGTTGTTGTTAGAAGGGATTTCAATTTTTCAAATGGATTCAAATATAAGACAACAAATAACAGTTGTTCTCAAAAGACAACAAATACAAAATAAATAAATACCATTATCTTGCAAATTCGGTTACCTGGAACGGCTTCACTGCTAGCCAAACCTCTGTAACACCCCCTTAACCCTTCAGGCCTCGGCCCCTCAGCTGATTGAGAAGTTGCTGTCCCAATTTTTTTTTGTAAAAATTAATTAAAAAATTGAATTACGACACTGTCTCACCAAAACATTAATTACTGCCAAACCACTGTACCCATAATTAAAATGAAACATATTAACATAATAAAACATAATAAAATCAAACAAATTAAATTAAAATAAAATTAAAACGGGGCCGTCACGCTGAATCGTGTTGTGGCCGATATCGGCCAATCGGGGCCTAAGGGGTTAAAGGTCTTGATCTATCTAGGAAAATAATCAACTCGTTCCTAGAAAAATATCTGAAACCGCAATTTCCGCATCTCAAATTCTATGGCTTGGAAGTGTGAGTGAATGTGTGAAAAGGTACACGCTCAGGTGGCAAGGCAGCTGTATTAAACATTATATTAAATGTTTTAACCTTGTATTAAATTAAATTATATTAAATGTCTATGTTTCAGAGGAGGACGTAATCATTTTTCTAACAGCTTGTCTGTACAGCATAGAAGTAACCAAACAAACCATTGACCATTATTACACGTACAGAACGCATATACCTGAATTATTCTCTAAGAGGGATACTACTGTAAAACTCAACGCTCTCAACAAAGCATTATCGTAAGTAGAGCACCAATTTAGAATGATTCATCTATACACGATCCTAAACCAGGAACTTACTAATAGTTTGTTATCGCTGATAAGTGAATAAAACCTTGGATTATTTTTGGGAATGGAATATATCTGATATTGATTTACGCAATAT
This sequence comes from Micropterix aruncella, assembly GCA_944548615.1. Taxonomy (NCBI): domain Eukaryota; kingdom Metazoa; phylum Arthropoda; class Insecta; order Lepidoptera; family Micropterigidae; genus Micropterix; species Micropterix aruncella. The sequence goes on along the minus strand of OX155964.1, from coordinate 31,141,584 downwards.
TAGAGATAAAGCCGTAGTAGATAAAGAATAATCGCACTAAACCGAAAAAAACGTGGAAACTGCATTGTTGTGCTAAAAATCGACTTTATCGTCTGAAGCAAAGAGTGTCCGCGCTTAAGGGCCAGTGACGGCACTAAAAATCACTTTCCGAGAGGATATTATCATTAGTTATGTAGGTTATTAGATTACTCATTACTATAACTAGAGCACTGTCAACTACAACGCGCAAACCCGTCACCTCAGGAAGTTTTAACGATATGGGCTCGTTCTGTCTCCCGTGAGGTGAAGACTTGGTACGAAAAACAATCCATTGTCTAGTTACGCCACCTGCCCGTCAGAAGCCAACGCCCGACGGCGGGGCACCGGGAAAGGTAACCAGTGGGCAGCCTCGCCCCTGGTTACCAGTTTTGGAAGGATATCTCCATCTGGAATTATCCATAAGGATACCTCCAAACCTCCCGACTAATCACGGGTTCGAAGTCACTTGCTCGACCTCTACCTGCGGTGATTCGGTTTGAATCTATCGCAGACCAAAGGCACTTTTTGCCGAGCTTTGAATGCAGGATCAGGTAGCCTAATGGTAATTTCAATTCTGGTAAATAATAATAATAATAAATATAAACATATTTATTATAATAATTTATAATAATATAATAATTTATATTAATAACAATATATTAATAATAATATAAACATATTTATAATATTCTGGTAAATAAAAAATGGTAAATAATAAGAAAAAAAACATTTATAATAAAACAATGGGTCTTCATCTATCTATCTATCTATGCTAAGCAGAAATACTTAAAATACACTATAGATAATTCCGATAATAAAGTCAAGGCTGCCTGGAATATTATTAAAAAAGAATGTACACGGAACCAAACAGGTAATCATTGCGTACGCCTCAACGTCAATGGCAGTAGTATAGATGATGCGACAACGGTTGCAGAACTTTTTAATGACTATTTCAGCTCTATACCCTTAAATACCAGCTGCCAGAATAAGGGAAATCACTCAGCTTTAGGCCTGCTTGAGGACTATCGTAAAAAAAATCCAAATTCATTGTTATTCTCCCCCACCAATTCTTCCGAAATAATTAAAGTTGCTAAATCACTTAAAATGAAAAATTCAACAGACCTATGGAATATATCCACCAAAATCCTAAAGAGTTCTGTAACCGTAATCTCGCACAATCTATCTTTTATCTTTAATCGATGCATGGAACATGGATTCTTTCCCACCGAAATGAAGATGGCCAAAGTAGTGCCGATATTTAAAAAAGGTTGCCCAGAAAACAGAGATAATTATCGACCCATATCTCTTTTACCAGTTTTCAGCAAAATTTTTGAAAAATTACTTCTTATCCGACTTGTTAATTTCTTTGCTGAAAACCAAATCCTGTCTAAAAAACAATTTGGATTTCAAAAAAATCTCTCTACGCAAGATGCAATCGCCAGTCTAATTAAAAAAACACTACTTGGGCTAGACAATATGAAAAAAACCGTAGGCATTTTCTGTGACCTCTCTAAGGCTTTTGATTGCGTAGACCACTCAATTCTACTTGAAAAATTGGAACACTACGGCATTAGGAATAAGGAACTGCAACTCATGGAATCTTATTTGCAAGAACGCACTCAGATTACGCAAGTCGAAAATAGCAAGAGCGCGCCACAGAATATCCGCAAAGGTGTTCCTCAAGGATCGATACTTGGACCTTTTCTCTTCCTCGTCTATATTAATGACATCCCAGAGTGCCTGAAATCCGTGGATGATGAAATCATTTTATTCGCCGATGATACTTCACTTCTTTTTAGCGATAAAAATAAAGACACTTTGGCCCAAAGAATAAAAGAAACAATAGATAGGCTTAGTATATGGTTCCAAGTTAATAAATTGTCACTTAACGTAAATAAATCAAAATCAATATGCTTCTCTTTGCGGCCGTCTGATTATAATGAAATAGACGTATACTTTGGGTCTGACCAACTAGAAAATGTCTCCTCCACGAAATTTCTCGGTTTAGAAATTGATCAAAAATTGCAATGGTCTGACCACTTAAATGATCTCAGTAAAAAATTGTGCAGTGCCATATTCGCCATTAGAAAGATAAGAAGTTTATGCGGTTTTGAAGCAGCTAAATCCGTCTATTTTGCATATTTCCACTCTCTAATAACGTATGGCCTACTGTTTTGGGGAATGGCACCAAACTCAAAAAGAATTTTTCTCCTCCAGAAAAGAGCGGTACGCAGTTTATATAGAGTCTCACCGAGAAGTTCTTGTAAGCCGCTATTTGTAAAATCAGGAATAATGACTATATTTTCTTCTTACATCTACCAAAATATTATGTACGCTCGTAGACACCTAACAGAAGCTCCGGTGAATAGTGATTTTCATCATCACGATACGAGGAATAAATCCAATCTCCACATAAACCGACAGCGACTTAGCAAAGTGCGATACAGTTTTATTCATCAAAATTTGTCGTTCTATAATAAGATTCCAGAGCAAATGAAAAGCCTCGGAGAGGTCCAATTTAAAAAGATAATCATAAATAATTTGGTAAGAAACCCAATTTATGGTATAAGGGAGTTTGAAAATTCTGAGTCTATTTTCCATGTTGATGATTAATGAAATGCGTAAAGTTTTAAACATAACGGTATTATGATAGCTGACATTCTAATTTTCATATAATTTATTAAACATCTATTCATTTTTAAAAAAAATACGAAAGCATTATTGCTGGATTGACAATAAAATATATATTTTTTGATTATTCTACATAGAATTTGCATTTCTATTTTAATATATTATTCTCCTTGACTCTTAAATCACATTAGTATATTTTGATTATTTGTATATAGGTAATATTGAATATAATATTACAGCGATGACAACTATCACGATAGTTATGATTTTAATAATTAAATTTTTAGCATTTAATTTTGTGACGCATCCAAGTGTAGGAATGCCTATCTACTGGAGTAGTTGATTGTATTGTATTGTATTGTATTGTATTGTATGTATCTATGTATATATATATATATATATATATATATATATATATATATATATATATATATATATATATATATATATATATATAAATCGCCGTGCGTTAGTCTCGCAAGATCTCAGAAATGACTCGACCTATTTGAATTATTATTTTATTGTTTTGTTTGCCTTGATTCAGTGGTGGTTTACAAAAAAAAATGTTTAGGAGAAACTCAAAGAAACAACTGAAAACCGAAAAAATCGAAATTGTCATTTGGGAAATAGGCCACTTTCTAAATGGCTATCGCGGCAATCGTATTGTTTGACAGCTGCACCATCCATAACTGCTTTTCATTCCGTACAATGTGTAAAATTTTGAAAAGTCAAAAAAGTCAAAGGACTCAAAAAAGTGAAAAAAGTCAACAAAGTCGACAAAGTCAAAAAATAGTCAAAAAATGCGAAAAGTCGAAAAAGTTGAAAAAGTAGGAAAAGCCAAAAAAATCGAAATGGTCGAAAAAGTCGAAAATGTCAAAAAAGGCAAATAAGTCAGAAAAAACAAAAAGGTCAAAAAACCGCAAAAAGTCAAAAAAGTAGAAAAATGGAAAAAGTCAAAAAAGTTGGAAAAGTAAAAGAAGGCGAAAAAGTCGAAAAAGTTGAATAAATCGAAAAGGTCAAAAAAATCGAAAAAGTCAAAAATGGGAAAGGTCGAATAAGATAAAAAAGTCTGAAAAGTCAAAAAGTCGGAAAAGTAGTAAAAGTCAAAAGTCGAAAAAGTCGAAAAAGTAGGAAAAGTCTGAAACTCTTCCAGTTATTCCACATTCAACTGTAGCCAACGAACTAAAAGCGTGCGTAAAATCATCAAATTTGTGGCGATATGTGAAGACACTCCGATTGACGACTAACATGCGAAAGTTTTTGCAATAAAATCGAAATGCAGATGTGTTTTCTAAGCAATTGTTGTACATTGGTAAAGGGAAATTCGCACTTGACATCTCGACCGGATTCATCACATTGTCCACTGATTTCTGTCAGTTGACCGAATAGAAGGAGGAACCTTGTTGGCGGGTTTTTCCGGACGTAGCGCAAAAGTTTAAAAACCATAATTAGTTGACCGAACGAGCCATTTAGCTGTGAAAAACAAATATGTCGAAGACCTCAATGCGACAATTCAAAATGTAATTCAGGGACAGTTGTTTGCCTTCACGTCGATAGATACAATTATCAACCAGGATGAGGTTGTCAACTATCCCACAGATTTTTGAATTCTCTGGGATTGCCTGGATTCCCACCTCACATTTGCAATAGAAATTAGGCTCAGTCATCATCATGCTGCGTAACATCAATCAACCTCGACAATCAACATCAATCAACGGATTTGCCATTCGATTTTAAACGGCTGAAATTCCCTGAGCGTCTGACCTTCGCGATGACAAATCACGCGTGTTGGAAGTTTGCGGAATTAACTTGGAATTTCCGTATTTCGCGCATGAACAACTGTATGTCCCGTGTTCGACAGCCATCGGTCGGAAAGCCATCATTTTTGTTTATTTACGTGCCGGAAAACAAAACTAAAAACATAGTTTACCAGAATGTTTTGTATTGAATCTGAACTGCATTTATATTTCATCATGTAAATTAAATACATTAAATTTATTTTAATTACAAACGACTTTCATTTATTCACCAAACGAAACTCAAACCGTACATGATTCGGCCATATTATAGATTTCAATGAATTGGATTTGGAAGGTTGATTAGGATAAATAAACGCTTATGAAGAGTTACAATCAAATTAATTTTAGGTGGTACGAAGTTCACTGGGTCATCTAGTTTATAATTAAAAAAAATATTATGCTGTTTATTTAGATTTGATGTTTATTTAGAGAGGTAACTTCACTTTGTTGTTAAATTTTATATCTTGTTTCTATTTATTTGTTTCTAGTACATTCGCAGTTCTACCTGGACTAACTGAAGATGGCTGCAAAGTAATTTATATTCAGCAACTGACCGACGATTTATCGTCATTTGATTTGGCTTCTGATTTGAGGATGATGCTTTTCTCTCAGGATAACGTGCTTTACGAAGAGGTATCTAACTATTCAATACTACAAACTAGCAGAATCCACACTAATATAGCCAGAAGACCTTTAATGTCGAGATATTTATGTTACCAATTTAATCATTGCAGCTAGGTAACTTTCTAAATTAAAAAAAATGCAATAAGTTCTTCAATTACTACACGCATTGGTAAATTTAGCCACTAACAGGGGAATTCCCGGAGTGACAAAAGTGTGCAAAAGTAATTTTGATTCACAAAAGCAGTGACCCATCCGATATACAAAATTACACACCAATGTCTGCTTAATAAACTGTCCAAAATAATTAAAAAATATATAAAGAAAAATCGTATATAGTTGTTGGATTATAAATTCTTATAATATAATAATCAAATAAAATGACTGCTTATATTGACTATATTCGTAAGTTAGAACCTAAACGTTTTCAGCAACTTCAAAATGCCTGAGCCAGATTTTGTTTTCCCGCCCCACCCTGTCACCTGTATCTTATTTCCTACACAAACCCTGAATCCTGAATATTGGGAACTGAAGGCAATTAGACTTTGCCAAGTTTGTATGCAAAATTGCTAAGGACAAACCACCTAATTATTTATTATTATTATTTATTTTATTTATTCCGTAGCCGGCGATTGGGGAGGGGGTTGCCCTCGCAGCCAATACGCTGCTGTCGGTGCCGCTGGATCTCGTACTCCATTCACGATTCGCTTCCATTCTTGACGATTTTTTGCCACGTCTCGAGCATCCCTAGCCGACAATCGTTGATTTTTAAGGTCGTCTTTGATGTTATTTAGCCAGGTTTTCTTCGGTGCCGATCGCTGAATTCTCCATTCTGTCAGACGGTCTCGCCAAAGAAGTTTACGTGGCAAGCGATTGTCGTTCATTCGGCAAACATGGCCGAACCATCGTAGTCGACGTTTTTGTACTTCTTCTTCGATCGTTGTTACTAGATCGCATCTTTCTCTAATGGTCTCGTTTCGAATTCGGTCGCGGAGTGAGACACCGAGAATCTGCCTCAAGCATTGCATTTGGAAGACTTCGATTTTTTTGAAGACCGATTGTAGTAACGTCCACGTTTCCGATCCATAAAGACGAATGGGAAGAACCAACGTTCGGTATAGTCGTACTTTGGTTTTGATGGTAATATTCGTTGGCTTCCATATGCACCACTTGAGCGAGGCGAATGTTGCTGTTGCCTGACCGATCCGGCTATGGACATCGGCCATCGATGCCACTTTCTTTTCCGTAACCAACGATCTTAAATACTTGAATTGTGGGACCTGTTCGATTTGGGTTCCATCGAGGTAAACGCTGGCCTTCGAAACGTCCGTAGTGAGCACTTTGGTCTTATCCGCATTGATTTTCAATCAATATGATTGAGCAATTCCGGATATGTCGTATAAAATGTCCGTTGCTTCGGCATCAGTGTCGGCGAAAACGGCGCTATCATCGGCAAACATCAAATCGTTTATGAAGTTTTATTCGTCGTATCTAACTCCGCGTCGACCGTGGAATGCTCTCCGCATAATCGCGTCGATCACCACGTTAAAAAGTAGCGGCGATGCGACGTCTCCTTGTCGAACACCAGTTTGAATCGGGAATTCCTCAGACAAATCGTTACGGATTCGAACGCTGCTGGTTAAGCCATCGTACGATGATTGGAGAAGTTTAATGATTTTTGGTGGCACGTATTCTGTCTCCAAGGCACTCCGTAAGCTGTTCCAATCGATGCAATCGAAGGCGGATTTAAAGTCTGTGAAGACGACGATTGTTCGTTTGCCGCACCGTATTCTTTCTTCCGTTAGCTGACGAAGAGCGAATATCTGATCAATGCATCCTCAATATGGTCTAAATCCTGCTTGCTCCTCTCGGCTCGTTTGTTCTCGATGTTTTTGTAGCCTCGACTGTCTGATTTTCGTAAATACTTTGCCGACTGCTGAAAGAAGGCTAATACCGCGATAATTCTTGCATTCTCTGCTATCGCCTTTCTTTAAAACTGGCACAACGATGGCTTTCTTCCATGCCGACGGAATACGATCCGATTGCTAAATATGCGTTAGGAGAACATGTAGTTGTTGTAATAGAATGTCACCTCCGGCTTTGATCATCTCGGCGGTAACTTGATCTTGACCCGGCGGTTTACCATTTTTCAGCGATTTTATTGCCGTCTTCACTTTGTTTATTGTTGGTTCGTTATCGGAAAACGGATTCGCCGGCTGATTGATAATCGGCGGTTGCGGTGCTGGACCTTGATGCGGATCGTGATTGTGCAGCTGATTAAAGAATTCCCTCCACCGCTGCAGCCGCTCGTGGGGGGAGATCACGAAAGTTCCATCCGATTTCTTGATGTTGTCATTCGTTGATGTTGTTTTCCCGCCTAACCGTCGGATTGTTTGGTACAACGTCCAGTATTCGTGCCTCAATGCTGCTTCTTCCAATTCAGCCGCAACGTTATTCCATGCGCTTCTCGTTCCAATTTCATTCTTTGTCGGACTTCTTTGTTCAATAATCGGTATTTTTCGAAATTGACGTGTTTCATCCGTTTTCGTTGGTCGACGAGGTCTAAACAGCCTTCCGAAATCCATTGCTACGTCCGTCGACGGATGGGTGGGCACAGCTCCGTTGCACACTTCACAAGGGACTCCGATAATTGCATTTCTTCAAAGTCGATATCGTCTGATATTTCGAGCGTTGCGAATTTGTTGGATAGCGCGATTTGAAATTTCTGTCCAATGGCTGGGTCCTATAGACATGCCCAGTTTCTCTTGGCTGGTGGTGGCGCTTTTTTCTTCGCTCGTTGTAGTCGCATTTGTAATTTCGCTCGAACGAGATAGTGATCCGATCCGCAATCGGGTCCACGCATCGCCCGTACTTCTTTGAGTGTTGATCGAAATCTCGAATTGATTAAAATGTAGTCCAACATTGCTGAAGCTCTACCAAACGGATTTCGCCACGTTAGTTGATGTTTGCGGGGATGACGAAATATGCTGTTTCCGACGATCATGTTGTTCGACAATGCGAACGATAACAGGCGTAGTCCATTGTCGTTAATTTCGCCGTGTCCAAATCTTCCCATAGTTTCTTCCCAACCCGTCCGATCTACACCCGTATGTGCATTAAAGTCGCCCGCTAGTATAATTAATTCGGTTCGGGGTATCGTATCCAGCGTGTGTTGAAGCTGGTAGTAGAATTCATCTTTGTTCGTATCCGGACTCATCTCGGTTGGCGCGTAAACGGAAACGATATGGGTCTTGATTGTTCCATCGATGGTGATAACTGCTAAGCGCTCGGATATCGGTTGAAACGCAATAACGCTGCCGGCAGCTCGGCGATCGACCATGAAGCCGACGCCGGCCTCTCGTTTGTCGCCTCCGGAATAAAAAAATATCATCGTCTCGTCGATTGTTGGCGGATCAATTGTCATTGTTCCCGATCCCGTGAGTCGTAATTCCGATAATGCGGCGATCGATATTTTGCATTTCGCTAATTCCATTGCTATGATTTCATTTTGGCCGACGTGATGCCCCGTTCGCACATTCCATGCGGCGATTCGGATGTCCGATTACGGTGTAAAATATTTGGGTTTTCGGCCAGTTGCCAACTTCTCACCAGCATCCCTGGTCCCCGGAGCTGGCGCATCGGCTGCTTCAGATGCGGTAGCATTATTTCGTGAATGATTAATTGTACTATCCATTGGTTTAAAATAACAAATAATTACTTGACATTCAAGCTTAATTGGTCCCAGCGACAGTCAACTTGCCATTATCCTGAAGCAAAAGACTACACCTTTTCTTTATATGCTAACTTGTACAAACGATCAGACCCGATGACGTTTTTGATGGCCATGACCTAGTGCTGCAGAATAATCGTTTCCTCAGCACGGAACTCTTCAACGACTAGAAGTAGACGTGTCGCGTCTGGTACATGCGTTCAGAACCAAATCAATAACGTTTTTGATAACCGTTGACAAGGACTCTTCAAGGACTAAAGTACAGTGGGTTGCCACATTATTAGGGACAGTACTTGTTTTTTGAATTTTCAAGTTTAAATTAATTTTGTGAGCAAATAGTGGGTGTTAGGTCTTGTAGTTATGTTGTTATTTATTAGGGTGTCATATTAGAACAAGAAAACAACATATTCCTTAGTCATAAGTATTTATTTTTTCACAAAAAGTGATGACAGAAAATTTCCAGAAAAATCTTAATATTTTGTAACGCCACCATTAGCTGCAATAACGGCTTTCAAGCGTCGGGGCATGCTCTCTATGCAGTCTGTTGCGTTCTGCTGGAGATTGGGGCTGTGATGCCACACTCTTATAAGTGTTTCAATTAATTGCCGCTTGGTGGTGACTACTTCTTTGGCGACCTCCCTTTTTGTCAGTTCCCAGAGGTTTTCAATCGGGTTCAAGTCAGGGGAATTCCCCGGCCATGGCAAAACCCTCACGTTTTGGTCAGCCAGGAATGCAGTAACACTCCTGGCTTTATGGCAAGGTGCTGAGTCGTGCATAAACACATACTCCTCATCACCAGGGAACCATTCTTCAACCTGAGGTAGGAGCCGACTTTCCAGTACTCGCTTGTATTGGTCTTGCCTCATGGTCCCTTCCACGATATAGAGGCGTCCCATACCCTTGGCTGAGATTACAGACCATACCATGATGCTAACAGGGTGTTTAACTCTCTCCACAAGGCAGTCAGGATGGAACTGCTACCCTGGGCGTCGGCGGACGAATGAGCTTTTATCAACCATAATTTGAAAAGTTGACTCGTCAGAGAAGCAGACCTGTAAAATATTTACATAATCATAAATCGTTATTACTAATATCACAAGATAATTTGTAAATCATAGTTACTCGACTCCAGTCCTCAACAGTCAAATTTCGGTGTTGTCTGGCCCATTGCAGTCGCTTTTTCTTCATTGCCAAAGTCAGGCGTGGTTTTTTGGTTGGGCGATGACCAGTCAGGTTCTCTTCGGCCAAGCGCCTCTGGACAGTCCTTTTAGAAATGTTGATGCCCTCGTCCTTTATCATTGTAGTCAGCCGAGCCACACTCTTTTTACGATTTTGAAGACAGATGTCTCTGATTTTACGGTCGGTACGAGGAGTGGTGATCTTTTTTCTGCCACTTTTACCAATTCGGTCCGCTTCTAGAGGCAGTTTTTTATCTGTCTTTATTTTAATTCGGTTTACCACTGATTTCGAAACACCTGTAAGTTCTGCTACCTCTCTCTGGGAACGTGTAGAGTGGAGTAGTAAGGTCTGTATTTCCCTACATTTTCTTGGGGATATGTCTGAAGACTTGCCCATACTGAAATTTTTTTTTTTTTGGTTATTTTTATTTTTATTTTTTTTTATTTTTTTTTTATTTTATTTTAAACCAGTTGATAGGAGTTCCTACACTTGGTTATGTCAAAAGTAATAAAAATAACAAGTTTAATATAAATACCTATTAAGGTATAAGATATAAACGTCGGTATTGCAAGGTATGAACGTTGGACATCCAAGCGCAGATTTTCTAGGTTATATATGTAGAGGAAAATTTTTCTGCGTTGGCTTCATCAAACGATCGCTTCAATTCCGAAATAATTTTTTTCAGGTCAATATTTTCCTTGCACACTTTGTCAAACTCTTGGAAATTTTCGTTATTTTCTTGCAAGAGTTTTTCGTTTTCTATTTTATATTTATTATTCTCTATCGTAAGTTTCTTCGTAATATTTGCATATTTTAAAATAGTAGGATTATTGAGATCGTCTATTTTTCCTTTTGCGATAACTGATATGGTATTATCCCTCCGTGATTGAGTACTGACACTACCCTGTGTTTTTGTAATAATAGCTTTTTGTCTCGTTAACATTTTTGAGCAATCAATTCAAATAAAAAGAAAGACTATTCCTTAATTAAGCGATATTTCGAGTAAGTCAGCTTAATTTAATATTTATATGCTGGCGACGGCACTTGAATAATCGATCTGTAGTGTGCAAGCAGCTTTATGTCATAGACGATTTCAATTCTTTCGGCTTATGATCAGAGCGGCATTGTTTACATTAGTTCAAAAATGACGGTAGTCTTCCGATTGAATTGCTATCGTTCTGCCGTTCCGTATTTACGATTTTCAGTTAAAAGTGCTTTATTATTGCGAAGTTTCGTTACTTTGTCGGGCTGAAATTGAATATCGCGTTAAAGTACGGCCGATTTTGGATAATTTAAGAATGAGACGTTTCCAACGAGGTATTGAGGCGTACTATTTACCAAATTGAAATTTACACATTACATTTATCAAAACCAATCAATTATAAAACATTACTTACGTTTAGATAATATTGCACTGCAAAAACTTACAAGAAATGATTCCAAAAATTAATAATTGAGCTCACTCTAACAACCGTTTTCACCAAATGTGATTTAACCTCACTTATTTGACAGATAAGACAGACTGCCAGTGTTGCCACTTTATAAAACGAATAATAATGATATCAGCAGAAAAAATACAAAAGAAAACTACATTGGGATCAATTTATTTGCTCACAAAATTATTCTAAACCTGAAAATTACAAAAATCAAGTACTGTCCCTAATAATTTGGCAACCCACTGTAGATATGTCGCGCTTGGGCTACATTCTTTATGGCCCCTAAAGCTGTACGAGTAACAAGACCATAATCATCAGAACCCCTCATCGACTTTTTATATAATAAAATAATAATAATAAATAAACAGATTAAGGACTAAAGAGCAGGATAGTAAAAAAAATATAAAAGAAATATAAAAACTTTTTAAAAACAAGCTTTTATTAAACTGCTCTAAAACGACAATAATAAAATATTACTACACAGAAAGAGAGTACGATATTGGACATTACAAAACAAAATATTATCTTAACTATATTTTTTATACTTACAGGGAGCTCAACTCGGTTTGAAAATATTGTACAATATGGAGGGATCGTCAGCCACCCTGATCAGTCGCTTGTCACCGTCATTACTGAAAAAAATTGCAGATTATTTACTGGTAATTACAAAATTAATAAGAGACAATAGGTATCTATACATGAATTCTCACAGTCTACAAAGAATTCTCACATCCTCACACGTGCCCATTTTAACGTATAGAATCGGTATGCCGATATGCAAGTGGATGGAAATATCTTCATAACCATAAACGATTCGCTGACCATAAAAGGTTAGTTTTTATTGGTGAGCTGCCATGGAAGCTGCCATGGAATTCACCGACCGAAGTCGGACTCATCATATAGTGTTACTACACTTCTGGGGGGTGAGCAGTGGGTTCCGGACTAACGACCGGCTGTGGTAGGTTTGGGACAGCTGTCTTGCCACATGTGAGCGTTAACCTTACCACCCATTCACTCCCCCTCCGAAGCTATAGAATTTGAGATGCGTAAATCGCGGTTTTAGTTATTTTTTCTAAGAAGGAGTTGATTATTTTCCTGGCGAGAAAAGATCTTCAAAAGGGTGAAACTGAGATTTAGCTGGCAGCCCACGAGCGCCAACTTCCACCGCGTGAAGGTAAACAGTGAAGTCGTTACGGGTGAAGGCATTTGCGAGATCATGCTATTTATTTATTTGTACTCGTGGTCCTTTGGGATATTTATTTGATTCCCATGGAACAGTTAATTCTACGATAAGGGCCATCTTCCGAGATAGAGAGTAAAGAATTATATCTGGACGCAGGGCTGTGCATCCGAGTCTTTCAGGGAATGTATACTGCTTAGAGGCTGAATCGACCTCCAGAATCCAATCTGAAGCTTTCTCGATTATTGAGAAAGGTTTTGTATTGAAATGTTTTTTGATTACAAAACTGTATTGGAGGTTTGGAGATTACTGTCAAATTCTTGTTGGCACGAGCCACTGAGAGGCTAATTACCTCGCGAATAACAGCAAGGACTTTGTCGTGTCGGTAAGTGTACCGTCCTTGATCTAATGCCATCTTACAGCCAGCTAGGATGTGTCTGGCTGTGCAAGGGGTATTGCTACAAAGGGGACATGAACTATCCTCGGCCTAGCTCCAATGACCGAGGTTACTGGGGTCTGGGAGCGTATGCTGAAAGGCATTTAAATAAAATTTCAGCATCTCTGGCGTCCAGTCATACAACATTACTTTCCAGTGCATTGGATGAGGAATGCAAAAGTCTCCAATTGGTCTCCAACCATTCTGGCATTGAAGGTCAATAGCGTGAGCCATACTATTGCTGTCGTAATCTCCCCGCAGGAGAGACTTCTTCAAGTCCACATCGCTCATGGTTGTACTGACATACCCCAGACCATTGCCGTTTTGGCTAATTCCAGCAAGGAACTTTTTGTGGAAGTCTACTTAGGCTTGTAGATCATTTGACTCACTACGGCCACTTATTACGTGCTTCGATATTGCCGGATCCTTGGAATTGCTTAGAATCGAATTTTTGGTTATTCTGGAGTTGGGGTAGAGCAGAGAGGGCAGTTTTAGGCTCGATTGTTTTTATCAAAAAATTTCATTAAAAGTTGTAAAGTTCATCGTACTGATTCACCCACTACAACGGTGTCACCAATTAAAAACTCAGCCTGTATAAGTGTCATTTACACTGCGTTTCGTAGTAACCTGGTTACCAAATTGTAGTACGACGCGGACATTGACCAATCTAATACTCTATATAATCAAAGGCAGATGTAAGGATATGGAGGTTCGGGGTACGCTAAAATGGGAGGGTCTACGTTTCAGCTTGTTTTTAAGCAAAATAACCCACGTATAAATGTCATATTATTATTTTTTAAAATGTGACATTTCCAGAAAGCATCACCAACGCGGCTCCTGTCTCTTCACATCATCAACCCGACATCTTTCACCAGCGTATTCGTCAAGCTATTAACTTCACTGATGGGAAGCATCGTCCATGACACGCTGAAAATCCATAATGATATGGCGGATTTATATAAGGCTTTTCCTAAATCGATGCTACCAGCGGAAGTTGGGGGCGACCTGGAATCCTGTCGTGAGATCTCCGGTAATTATGAAAATGTTAAATATTATTTTTCTCATCTATGTAATCATCGTTTTTTGACTTCAAAAATCAGACGAAAATATACGGGCATCAGGATAAAAATTTGGATGACACCGAAAACGTATACATCGTCTCATCCTAATAACTCCTAAAATATTATCCTCAGATTCACATGTGGTGTCTTTTCTTAGCATATACAGGTTGTCCCAAATAAAGGATAGTATGATTATTACCTGGAGTGCAAAACTTCCCTGTTTATAACCAAAGAACATGGTTTCAGCATGACGGATCTCCGTCACACAAGTCCAATATGTCTGTCACGAGTTCGTGAAAATTTCCCGATAAAATTGAAAGGTGATATTAATTGGCCCCGCACGCAGTTCTGATTCAGCCTTTTCGATGAATTTTCAGCTTTTTCAAAACACTTTGGGGGTACTAATTAAAATGTCACCTTTTCTATTACGCCAGCGTCAGGTGTCCCGGAATTTAGCCTGCTGACTCAACACCGACATTATATTATGATCAAAATACTGTCTGATCTGAAAGTATCAGCTTTTACAAAACTCCTGCACTTTTTTTCGCTGGCTCCCTAACTATTACTGAGGACTGTCCAATAAGTACTTGCATAATGATGTACCATAATTATATGGGTTTAGTAATAAAAATAGTGGTTTTCTTACCAAATGTATTATACCAATTATTTGTGTTTAATAAATATCCTTTGTTTAGAAGGGCCGTTGCAGAGGAACATTAGTGGGTCTAGTGTTGTTCGTCCTATTTTATACGTAAATCCAGGTATAGTTCATAATTTCAATTCTTTGATATTCTTTTGTGTATTATATTGACGGATTTTTATTCGTCCGCGAAAAAGTACAACAAGTCGAGCAGGTTTCGTATTTTATGCAGGCGATTTAAAATATCTTCATCGTCCTACCTAGAAAAGTAAAGCATGCATAGCAATAGTTTGAACCTGTTGCGACCCGTATTGTCACCTTTGACCCAATCGTCAGATATTTTAGGAAGCTTTACTATGTAAATGAAAATAATCAATTAAAAAAAATCTTTCACATACGGCTACACGCTAAAAGTGTTTTTTTCATTGAAACGGTATTCGGTGTGAGATAACTTATAGGTCAAATTCATGTTTAAGTCCAAATTGATGAAGTTGTAAAACCTCGGCATAATGAAAGAGAAATGCCTTTGGCGAATAATGTATTAAGAAATCCTTACAAAATCCGTGTTGATGCCTTTGGAAAATAAACAAGTTCGTCAAAGATTAACATAAATGTATTTTTTTATTTTTTTAGATCAGTACAAAAACAGAATAATCGCCAATCGCGACTTCTTTATCGCCGAAGAGAAACTACGTGTACAGGAGTCACTAAGACCTGGAAAGGCCAAGACCGCTGCTGATATCTTCGGACTGGAGGGAAGCTTCAGAAAGCTGGACCTTGATTAAATCACATTTGTATACGTAGAAATTTAGTGTGGCATAGTTTTCCTTGTAATGCTTCATTTTAAATTTTATTCTAAACAATTCATTTGAACAAAAATATATTTGAAAATATAACGTGTTTTTTTATATCAAATTAATAAAAAAACGGATGTCGCGATCGAATAAAATTATAGTTTAAATAAATAAATTATCAGGCTTTAATAACAACAGTGAAACTAAACAATAAAAAATAATTTTGGAATATAGAAAAAATGTATAACAAGTATATAAAGTACCCTAATTCAATATAGTTAAATGATTTTGAATAGGCTTAAGATGAGGATAATGTGATTGATAAAATATAATAATTTGAAAAACGTCATGTGCTTTCTATTATATTTTTATAACTCTAAAATCTGATATCAAGCACACCAGTTTTTTTTAGTGTGTTATATAAACACGACGAGTAATAAATATAGGCGATAGTATGTAAGAGAAATGAATCAATCTGTACTCGGCATTTTGAGCAAAATAAACGGCAACTGCAATTCGAACATCGATCGCGAGTTTCATTCTGAACGACGGAAACCGTCGCGACACTGGTGACCCCACAGAAGAACTCACAACCACGGCAAGAAAACGGACAAATCGCTAAACGGACAACGGCACGGACCACCAACAACCAGCGAATTTGGACGTCTTCTCCAACGAGTCAGACAAACAAAAAATCAATATGGAACCATTCCACGACACAACAGAGTCAACACAGCCAAACCCTGACATCGCGCCACTGAGCATCGCTTCGCGAATACGCGTTCGCGCTCGCCGAGCAGATCCTGGCACCACAGAAATGCAGCGATCAAGACCGATTGTCATACGTAATCGCGCAACTGGACCGAACAGCGTTACAGGAAGTAAGCGACCTGGTGCTGCAACCGCCCAAACAAGAAAAATTCGAGGCATTGAAGGAACGGCTAATCACAACCTACGAAGAATCAGAGACGCAACGACTGCAGAAACTCCTATATCAAACAGAAATGGGAAGCGACAAACCTTCGCAACTAATTAGAAATATGAGAACGCTAAACATGGGAAAATTACCCGACGGTACACTAAAAACATTGTGGCTCGGGCATCTACCCGCAACGATACGGGCGGTACTAGCAACATCAGACGAAAAAGAACTGGACAAAATGGCGAACCTTTCAGATCGAATGATGGAAGTCACAGTAAACGAAAAAAGCGAGATCAACAAAATCGAAACGACAACAACCAACATGGCAGCGATTGAAAGGAAGCTAGAGGAACTGGCAAAACAGATCGAACGGCTGCATGCGAGAAGAGCAGAAGAAAATACCTCCAGCACGCACAACATCAGAAGACGGGAGGAACAAAGCACCTGCTACTTCCATAAGCGTTTCGGAAACACAACACGAAAATGCCAGAAACCGTGCGACTTCGAACAGACACCGCAGAACCAGAAAACTACAAAAGGCGCCAAGAATAGCTCAACTTGGCGCCGAAACAAATAACCGCCTATACGTCCACGACAGGAGAACGCAACAACGGTTCCTGATCGACACAGGAGCAAATGTCAGCGTCATACCCAAACGAAGATGCGACGCACAACAAAAAGAAGAGCTTCTCTTACTGGCAGCCAACCGCTCAAATATAGCAACATACGGAAAGAGAACCATCATGCTGGACCTCGGATTCGACCAACAATTACAAGCAACCTTCATCATCGCTGATGTCAAACAACACATCCTACGAGCGGACTTTCTACACCAACATCACCTGCTGGTGGACCTCAACCGAAAGAGGCTCCTAATGAAAACGAAGGACAACAAATACGTCGAGAAAAACCACATACCGCAACCAGCGGTATTCCCAATCGAGACCAACCAAGAATTCAAGAAGATCTTCGAGAGCTTCCCCAACATACTCTCGAACACGTCACAACCAAGTCAACCTAAACACGACATACACCACATCGAAACTGAAGGAAGACCGGTATTCGCGCGCCCGAGACCACTAAATCCGGAAAGATACGCGGCAGCGAAGAAAGTTTTCGATGAGATGATGGAGGCAGGTGTATGTAGACCTTCGAAAAGCCAATGGGCAAGTCCACTGCATCTGGTACAGAAAAGCAACGGTGAATTACGTCCATGTGGAGACTACAGACGGCTGAACAGCATCACAGTGCCGGATCGGTATACTGTTCCCAGAATACACGATTTCACTCACGCTCTACAAGGAAAAACGATATTCACGTCACTGGACCTGGTGAAGGCATACATGCAAATACCAGTAAGGCCCGAAGATATTGAGAAGACCGCCATTACCACCCCGTTCGGATTATTTGAAATGACCCGTATGTACTTCGGACTCCGCAACGGAGCACAAACCATGCAACGATTTATGGATCAAGTGCTCCGGGGCCTACCGTTAGCATATGCCTACATTGACGATATCCTTATAGCGTCAGAGGGCGAAACGACCCATAAGGAACACATCACAGAGATACTGGAGAGACTGGACAAACAAGGCATCACCATAAACCTACAGAAATGTCAGATCGCACAGCCAGAGCTCGACTTTCTAGGATATACAGTCAACTCAACAGGAATACGACCAAAAGCCGACAAGGTGGAGGCAATAAAAAACTTTCCGAAACCAAAGGATGTCCAGGAACTTCGACGCTTCCTGGGCATGGTCAATTTCTACAGGCGCAGCATCCCAGAAGCAGCACACCGACAAGCCAAACTAAACATATTCCTAAAAGAGACAAAAAAGAACGACCACACAAAAATAGAATGGACAGAAGAGAGCACCGAAGCCTTTAACCAATGCAGACAGAGCATAGAGGAAGCGGTTCTACTGGCGCATCCAATCGCACATGCACCGTTGGCACTAATGACGGATGCGTCAAATACATGCGCGGGTGCAGCACTGCAGCAGAAACAAGGAGAAAAATGGGTGCCATTAGGATTTTTTTCAAAAGCCTTGTCACACGCGCAACAACAATATGCGGCATACGACAAAGAATACTGGCGATATACCTGGCAGTGCGACACTTCCGGAAGATGGTAGAAGGGAGAGAGCTGATAATATATCGCTGGTGATCTGGCAGAAAGTCCTATCTCGAAAATGTCCATTTTTCAAGAGAGACGTAAAACTGTTTAGTTCTGAACTTAAGGGTCACACAATGTTAAAAAAAAACACGTACAATTTTATTTTATTTTAGTTTATTTAAAAATATACTAGAAATTGAAAAAGTATTCCTATAATAGAGTTATGAAAGATAGTATAAAATGACATAAAAAATGTAGGAACATAGGACCCATTGCTTGTAACAAAATGTACTATCTAGTAATAATATTTTAAATATATATATATATATATATATATATATATAGGTATATATATAATGAAGGTAGGACATTTTACTCTTAACAATAATATGTATTATATATAATGATACTTATTAATACAGCGTAAAAAATATTCATATGACATTTAGGAATTGAGAATTGTTTTTTTTTATTCTTCTTCACATGATAGGCTGTCGTAAAATGGCGGCAGTCAGCGGGAAAGACATTTTTTAGTTCCTGGAGATGTTTCCATTTGGATTTTGCGATCCTACATTGTTCTTGATGCAACGGTGGATACTCAAGTACTGCGTTTGATACGTGGATACTCAAGAGATGTCGTTAAGCAGAGTTTCATTTTGATGGCTCCCGTGTAGGTTCCGGTAGGTTCGTAGAGGATACATTTAATATCTAGCACAGTTGGGTCATTTGTCTTTCTTCCTGGACGTATCGATGGGTATCTTAAAGTCTTAGTGTAGTTTTTGAAGAACTTGTAGTCAAACATGATTGCTTCGTATGGAGATGGCTTGAGCCTCGATTATTTCGTTACACTAACATAGTCACTGGGAAGTTTTATTTTGCGGTTTTTTAGCTTTCTTTTAATACATTTATGTACTGAGTCCACATCTATTGAATATGGCCCACTTCTAGGTATTTTTGCATAACTTAAATGTTGTTCTCTATTGCAAAGTTTAGAATGGCATTGCTCATTACGTTTCGATTTTGCGATTCAGAATAGATGAAGATGGGATTCTTATTAGCAGTGATACAGTATCTGTTCAAATAATCAATAATACACGATGCGAAAGTAGAAGCTACTAGTTGTTTATTTTGGTCTTCAGAAAACCAGTAGCAAGTTGCTTTTTTAGTAGAAACATTATAAACAGTGAAATTGTGGCGCGCCAACTTGGTTTTAAAATAAAATGCATTAGCAAACGTGAATGGTGCCAACTTGACTGCTTAGAAATCCATTTCCAGACTAATTTGTCCACCGTTTATAGCTTCAGTTTTATCTTTTTCTTTTTCAGCCTTTGCATCCTGTTTCTTTTCTGGTGTCTTTGCCACGCCTCTTCTGTAATGTGTCCAGTTTTATAACTACAACACAGGTTGCATTGTTCTTTTTGTTTGGAAATATTGATATGTTTTGACTTTCAAGGATTTGTATGAACTTCTTTCTACCCAGTGGTTGGTTAGAAAGAAGTTCACATTTTTTAAAAACTGTTTTTATACATCAGTGATGGTTCAAAACGAGGGCTCCAAGTATAGCCTACTTATATCTTCAGAGCTTAAAGACGATCGAGATGAACTTCTTGTTTTTTCGGTTAGATGATAGCTAGGATCTAAGTCATTTCCTTCTTCTACGGTATTGGTGTTACGAATATTATTGTTAAAACGGCTAGGAGACGTTGAACATGTTGGAGTCTCATGTCCATAAGGCTGCGTTGTGTTTTCAATTAGTGGGATCTCTTTCATAGTGACTGTATCACCACTTATGATTATACAAGGGACCACAGTGCCTTGCTGAATTGGTATTGTATTATTTAGCTGTAAAAAATGTTTGTTTGAAATAATAAAATGTTGTAATAGAAGTATTTAAAGAATACACCTGAAAAAGTTGTTTTATCAACTATGCAACATTTGAATACGTTTGTTCAGCGTTGTTAATGGAGCAAATGTTATTACAAGATACATCTTGATAGTTGTCGTACTGACAATCTATGTATTCAACCAACGTGGGCTTTGGTTCTTCATGTTCCTCTGGCTCCAGCACGAATGGACACCCATTTATAAAATTGATGTCATCTTGTACAGTCATCTGAAACAATTTATTATGAAAAATGTAAAAATGGCAAGGCAAAAAGAAAGTAAATTAGACGACCCCATGGAGAGCTCGATTTTGGTCGAGTTGGATAAGTCTGTTAGACCGCATAGGTCTTGCCATATTATCATAATTATTGTTCTTCGACGTGTTTTCACCAATTCCTTTAATATTCTTTCGATGACGCATTGTTCTGTGAAAAATAATCGAATGTAGTATTTTTATGGAATAGCAGCAAATAATCCTATCTTACATCATAATTATTCGCAGCTGAACGAATTTCTCAACATGCGAATTGTCCTATCTGTTTCATTGGTTTAATCTGATTTTTACAGCAAAAATAGAAATAATTTTGTATAAGCTTACCTTAAAATATGCTGTCCATCAATATCCTTAAGTGATACAGCAAAAATATGTACAAGAATCCACCGTACTTTACATTTAGATTCGTATTTTAAACACTTGCCTAATAATGAACAGGTTATGTGTCAAACGCTCATACAAAACTGAGAGATAGGACCGATTGCCGCACAAGAATAAATAGTGTTCCCAGTAGGACTTATTGAATTTGCCCGAATTATGAAGATTTTTAGAACAAAGTCGTCTGGATTTTGTCCTGACATTGTGGCAAAAATTATATAGGACATATTACCACCAAAATCTGAATTTGACAAAAAAATAGATAGGACTTTCTGCCAGATCACCAGCGATATACAGACCACAAACCGCTCATTCACGCATTTAAAAAATTAAACGATACGCCAACAGAAACGCCGATACGCATTAGACACTCATCGTACATCGCACAATTCGCAACGGCAATCGAATATCTCCCGGGAAAGAAGAACGTGGTAACAGACGCCTTATCCAGGATCGAGGAAGTAGGATGCCCTGAGACTTTCGACTACGATGAACTGGCGAGACAGCAAGAAACGGACGAAGAATTAAAAGCACTACAACAGAAAGAAAAATTTAAATTCAAATTACTCAAACAAGGCAACAAAGAAACTGAAATCTGGTGCGAAACTACGGCAAACAGACCAAGACCATACATAACAGCGGCACTACGGCAAACAGCGATAAAAATAATCCACAACCCTAGTCACCCGGGAATTCGAACGACAAGAAAGATGACAGCTGAAAAATTTTTCTGGCCACGCATGAACAAAGACAGCGCAGATTACGCCTACATGCATCCCGTGCCAACGAGCAAAGGTACACATACACGCGCGTACGCCAATAGGAAAGATCATGGAAGCCGACAGATTAGAGCATGTACACATCGATATCGTGGGTCCGCTCGAAATATCCAACGGATATAGGTACCTATTAACGATGTTGGATAGAGGTACAAAATGGCCGGAAGCGATACCTATACGAGATATACAAGCCGAGACAATCGCAAAGAAATTTTTTGAGGAATGGATAGCAAGATTCGGCGTTCCTGCAAGAATCACGACCGACCAGGGGAGGCAATTCGAATCGGAACTTTTTACAAAACTCGCACAACTACTGGGTGCAAAAAAGATTCACACCACGCCATTTCACCCACAGGCGAACGGACTAGTGGAAAGATGGCATCGATCTTTAAAAGCGGCATTGATGGCAAGGATGAATACGAAAGAGTGGGCAAACGAGATTCCTACCGTCATGATGGGTCTAAGAGCAGCCTTAAAGGAGGATATCGAAGCCAGTCCAGCAGAAATGTTATATGGAACCAACATAAGCTTGCCAGGCGAATTTTTCGAAAATGGAAAAATACGACAGTAGCAGAAGTCCTCCAACAATTAAGGGAAACATTCGAACATCAAAGACCGAAGAGGAAGCGGGAAAACACAGCAAGGATATTTGTTCACCCGGACTTGAAGGAAGCAACCCACGTCTTCATAAGAGACGACTCTGTACGACGGTCATTACAAGCTCCATACAAAGGACCCTTTAGAGTGGTGAAGAAACGCGAAAAAACGTTCGACATAGAACAAAACAGGAGAATAGTCACTGTCTCTCTGGATAGACTGAAGCCTTGTTACATGTCTAGGGAAGACGAAACCTCTCAGGCAACAACGCAACAAAAAGAAAATAATACAACGGTATCGAGATATGGAAGAGTCATACGGCACACACGGTAATTAAATACGATGACGTTTCGTCTTCAAAACAGGGAAAGTCATGTCGTGGAGCAACAAACATGCACAAAACCCACCTACTCAAAATACTACAAAAGGAAAGGACCGGAAGAAGACTCCACCCGAAGGCGGCAGGAAATGGTATCGCCGAGTTGCAATGGCAACACCGGAAATAAGGAGATGGCTA